>BMAO01010272.1:0-49711 GCA_019973975.1 Trichonephila clavata
TATGCGATAAATCTACTGGAGGATAAATTACATTTAAATTTGATAAATAACAATCTCATTTTGAAAAATCAAAGAGAGATTCGTTTTTATTATTAACTGTAAAGAATTACAATCGCTATTTTCAATTCAGAAAAAGATTTGTTTACGTTAGCTTCGCGCTGAAAATCAGTTATATAACATGTTGATCGGATCTGGGCTGTGACGTCAGTTCATATTTCTTATTTCTTTTCTATCAAATAATTTCTGTTTTGGAGAGTTTAACGATTCTTTTTTATTCATTGGGTGTTTTACATTACTCGCGCTGTGAATGTTTGGAATTGAATTGAGCCATTTGGCCTTGAACCTTCGCCGGAATGATTTGGATAGTTTGCGGTGCAAAAGAATGCAAGCTCGACATATTTTGGCTAGCGAAATTATTTTGTCTATCATTTTTGTTTTTAGGCGAAAGAATGTTCTTAGAATGAGAGGAAGTAGGATTTTTTTCTGAAATCCGTGCATTTCTTTTCTGCTTTATTTAAATCATCAAAAATATTAGGCGGAACTATTAAATCACAATACAATTTATTACAGACAGCTGCAGTTACTATTATCGGGTTTTCACGAAAACTTGGAAGAGCTAATTTAATTTAGTAAGTTCAGCTTGAATTTCATTTCGAAAGCACATGTTAATTGAACAGTTCCTAAAGATTTTGTTTCGGGTGGAATGAGGGAAGATTTCACACACACAATATTCGCTCCCGAATCGATTAAAGTTTTCACGATTTTATCATTAACAAAAATATTTTCGTATTGCAATTCATGTAAGGATTCATTAAAAATTTTACCTTCGACTTTACAAACAGGACCGTGATTTGAATTAGGTCTAGAATTGAAATGAGTTTCGTTTCTGTAAGAACTACCACGCGGATTATTTGTTGAAGTGTTTGTTGAATAATTTGTGAAATTTTTATCACGAGAGTTGTGGCGATTAAAGCCCTGAGACGAGTTATATTTTTGTTTTTTGCTGTCATATGGCGGTTGATGGTGTGTGTTGTCGGAATACGACTTTCGCTTTGCTACGAAGAAAACATCGCATTCCCTAGACAATTCAGTAGGCTTAAACCAAGATTCGTTCTGGCGTATCGCGATATGTTGTTGCGTTTCTCGATCGAGGGTGGAAAATAATTTGTTGGCTATCATTAACTCACACAAAGTTTTAAAATCATTCGCATTACGAAGTTTACAATAATATTCAAAAGAACTTGTTAATCGTGACGAAAACTGTACGTGCGATTCGTTTGGCAATCGTTGGGCCCTACGGAAATTAATTAAGCATTCTTGTGGGGTTGGTTGGAATTCTCGTAAAATGATGTGTTTAACTTTCTCGTAATCTTGGAGTTTGTTTTCGGGGATATAAAGTAAAATACTGTTAGCTTTTTCACCGAGAATATTAATTAAGATCTCTGATTTTAATTCCTGTGGAACATTTTTGGTTGTAAAAGCACGTTCAAGTGAATGAAAAAATAAATTATAATTTTCAGGTTTAGAAGGAACTGGCATACTAAGGGTCTTAACGGATTTAATGAGACTTTCTAAAAGGTTAGTTGACGGTGTTTCGAATGTTGCAGTAGTATTGTTTGAATTATTAGAATTTATAGGGGAGTTTATTTTCGCGAGTTCAATTTCTTTTTGAAGTTGAATGATTTTTTGGGCCGTTTGCTCGGCTTCTTTTTTCACTAGTTCTGCTTGTTTTTTTTCTGATTCTGCTTGTTTTTTTTCTAGTTCTGACTCTTTTCGTTCCTCGACGAGTAAATTAAGCATATCCTTAACGAATTCAGGTTCGTTTTTGAAAGTGTCAGTTTGTTCGATAAGTGCTTTTAAATTCACAAGCGTAGCATTTTCTGGGACAGTGACACCTAGTTCTTTAGCGGCGGTTATTAGATCTTCTTTCTTAGTATTTCGATACATGCTGAGTAAAAAAGGTTTGATCCTACCTGATTTGACGATTTCACGGCGATGACTGTAGTTACGAAGCAGATGGAGTTTACACTCTTGATGCGATGAATAGGCGGGGAAATTGGCCTTTTTGTTTCACTGGACCACTTGGACGATGCCGAAGAGACTTTTTGGTTGAGTCTCAAGCTTTGGTTTGGCTTGGCGAAGGAGACGGTAGTATTGGTCTCGGAGCGGAGGATTGGCTCTTAGTAGGCATCGGAGGAATTCGCTGATCAATCATTCGCCATTGTGTTGGGCGATTTCGATGAGCGCCGTTTATTTTGGGCGACTTTTGATTTTAACGCGGGTTCAAAAACCATTAAGGTTGCGAGGTCGAGCCCTCATGTAACAGAGAGGGTGGTGTCTAGGGGTATGTTGAATGAAAGAGAGACGTTAAAGTTTAAGGATATTTAATGACAGCTACAGGTTGTTAAACCTGACTAGGCGCGCGCTGCTGGGAGAACAGTAAGTCTACTCCTTCTCCCGCTTACATCCGGGGGTTACAGAGATTGGCGCTGGTGTCGCCTGAGCGTATACAACATATATATATATATATATATATGCTCACACAGACAAAATCCTCAACCGTGTTTTAAAAAGAGGTACGAACATGAAATTTTTTTGTAAGTATGAAAGAAATTCTTTTAAATAGATGAAACATTCTTCATAGTATGCAGAGTGCACTTATAAAAGGCAAACATTTAGGGGTTTTTGAGTTCCACTGATATAAAATTAAGAATAGCGTGGAAACTTTAAAACTGAAATTTAAAATTCTTCCAGTTTTGCATTCTGTTAAATATTATGCTTAGTTATAAGCAATAAAAAATTTGCCTTTTTTGGAACATTTTGGACAAAAAAAATTGACCGCTCAAGGGGTTAAACACACTTAACTTAATATTTAAAAAAAAAATTATTATTTAAAGCCTCTTCAGTCAGCAAAGGAATAAAGATTCACGCATATTAGAATAATTCAAATGCGCATATATACATGGTGTACCGAAACTCAACGTCAAGCAGGAACGTAAAAGTGTGGAGATCATATCAATTATTCTTAATAAAAACAAAAATTAATATCACTTGGTAGAGTGATGACGAGCATATTTTTGAAAATGTGTAAAATTTACACCCTTTATCACATTATTAGATACTGTGAGCACGTTTCAAAATTTTATATTGGTTTTTTGTTCATTAACGTGATCTTACATACCCGTGTTATTTATCACAGTTACAAATAGAGCAAAAAACACTTTCCTGGTTTAGTTAAAAATTAACGTAGTTGACTTGATTTGAGAAAATGATATCTCCGAAATTTGACTTACTTTAAAAAGAAGAATATTACTTACTAGCTTAAGAAAGTTATTTCAATTAAAGGACCCAATTACTTAAGATTCCAAAATGGTACAACATTTGCTACTTTTCTATACATTACTATTATTACCAACTTTCTTTTATAAAATAACTTCATTTAAAAATATTTAGTTTTAAGTGTGTAATTAATTCACTTGCTACATTTCTATCCCTAACAATTATCACCAATTTTCTATTACAAAATGACTTCATTACAAAAAATTTAATCTTAAATGTGTAATTCACTTGCTATCTTTCTTCCCCTAACAATTATCACCAATTTTTCTTTTACAAAATAA
Source organism: Trichonephila clavata (assembly GCA_019973975.1). Classification (NCBI taxonomy): domain Eukaryota; kingdom Metazoa; phylum Arthropoda; class Arachnida; order Araneae; family Nephilidae; genus Trichonephila; species Trichonephila clavata. Next base: position 3,621 of record BMAO01010272.1, read on the forward strand.
CTTCATTACAAATGTTTTAGTCTTAAGTGTGTAATCTTGCTACCTTTCTATCCCTAACAATTACTCTATTACCAATTTTAATTTTACAAAATGACTTCATTACAAAGTATTTAGTCTTAAGTGTGTATAATTCCTTGCTACCTTTCCCTAAAAGTTATTATTACCAATTTTTCTTTTATAAAATGACTTCATTACAAAGTATTTAGTCTTAAGTGTGTAATTCCTTGCTACCTTTCTATCTCTAACAATAATCACCAATTTTTCTTTTACAAAGTAACTTCATTTCAAAAGATTTAATCTTAAGTGTGTAATCCACTTGCTACCTTTCTATCCCTAACAATTATTACCAATTTTTCTTTCGTAAAATGACTTCATTTCAAAAAATTTAGTCTCAAGTGTGTAATTCACTTCGCATCATTTTCTCGCACCGAGTAAAACTATGTTAATTTTAACTAAACCAGTAAAGTTTTGGGCCCGATTTGTGGCTTTGATTAACAGCACGGCTTTGTAAAAGATGGCATGAGTGAAAAAATTTACTGGAAAATTGTGAATGTGGTCACAGTACCTAAGGATGTGAAAGAGGGTGTCCACAGAGGTGCTTTTAAAATGAAGATGTTTTTTATAAAAAAAAAATTCGATGATAATTATGGATGGAAAATAACAAGTGTTGTACCATTTAGTAATCTTTTGAGAAACTTGGGACTATAGGACTTGAGAATATAGGACTTCATTTTCTCAAACCCTGACTCACACAAACTACGTTAATTTTAACTAAACCATCGGATTCAAGTTTTGCCCTTCAGGCCTTGGCAAGTAACCAAAACAAACAATGCTCCTGAGTCCAGAGTTGCAGGGAGCTGCTGAGCAGAATTCCGACAAAGGTTTTCTTCCAGTGGGTGCTTTGGCTAAATGGTATGGGTTGGTGAAAGATATTAGATATCAATGAGGCGTGTTCAAAATATTGTTGCTTTTGGTTAAAACGATGTTTCTTAATCATAAAAGGGTAAATAACTTTTAATGTTGCTTGTTACTAGCTAAAACATATGAGATACATAGTAATACGATGTTCTACAGAAAAGTAAGCAATATTGAAATATATCAAGTGTTGCCAAACGACAACAAAGAAATCAAGAGTTGAATTAGTTCTCTTCAGTTCATACAGCCACAGTGCCTTACCATTGTGGCCTTTGGGGAAATGAAATGGCTGACCTTTTAGCAAAAAGAGGCACGAATATATTCTGCAAAGATCTACTAGAGACTTGCCTCTTCACTCAGCAAAACTTTAAATTGATAGGATTTGTAAAAAATGCTTTTGAGATGCTGCTGCCTGTGCTGCCAAAAATAAATCATGGAGGATGCTATTAAAACCTAATTGTGTCTCGGACTCTCCTCGTGCTGTGGCTGATTTTAGATTATTGACTGGACATGACTGCCTTTACGCTTATTTGTTGCGTTTTAACCCGACTAACTCCCCTTTTTTGTGTTTTGTGTGCTTCTGGACTAGTCATGGACGCTGCTCACCTTGACATGTGCTCTGCACTTAAGAGTTTGGACTGTTTTGTGAAGAAATATTGGAGAGCTCGTTGCCTAGTGACCAATGGACCGGCATTTGATAAATAGTTTTAACTAAACCAGTACATCTTTTCGTCTAATTTTACGACTATGTAAGATGACGTTAGTGAAAAAAAAAACAAGTATATAATAAAAAATTTTAAGTTAATTCCTACTTTGAATGGATGAATAGAAAGTATTTTATTAACGATCGAAAATTTGAACAAGAATTATAAATAAATCTATATACGCGCGAGCGCTAAGAGAGTGAGCTATTGTAGGAATTGAAAAATCATTGGAACATTGGAAATTTGTGGTCGCAGTAGCTGGTGATGTGACAGAGGGTCTCAATTTCCCACATTTTCGAAAATATGCAACTCATCACATTACCAATTGATGAGGATTTTTTATTTCCCCCTTAGTGATTTCTCGGAGGACGACTCTTCTGCTGACAAAACATATGAATCACTTATACTGAAAGGAGAATCAAGTTCAGAGAGAGCGATGAAGAAAAACATGGAAATATTTTAAATGTAAAGACAATTTTGGATCATTTTTTACCATCAAAGCCTCTTGAACCCATTTATTTCATTGTTTTAGCTGTTGCAAATTCTTGGTTTCTGTGCAAACGATATCAAATAAAATTCCTCTAAAAATCAAAATGGATTGCTTAAAATCTAAGTTGAGATTAGCAGCCTCTCCACCTACAAACAAAAATATTTTAACTAATGATGAAGATAACAATGTTGTAATTCCACTCGCAAGAAGATTGAACTGTTACAATCCACCTGCTATAGATGTCGTGCCTTTTATCCTGGCCATTCCTGGATAAAAGGCTTGACATGTATAGACATTTTCGATGTGTTGATAACATTTCAAGGCCTAGCAAGTACAGATGTGAAAACTACTAAAGCAGTTCGAAAGCATGTTGTGAAAAATGCACTGTTTATTTATTCTTATCAAAAACAAAAACATGTTTTAAAGATTTTCACAGTAAATAAATAAATGAGTTAGTAAAATAATTAATTATACATCAATAATTTCCTTATTAGCAAAAATTTTATTTGAATTAAGATTTTTTCTTCTATCAACTTAGAGTTAAAAATGTAAAACTCGTAAAATTTCATAGGTAATAGGCAAAATTTTATAGGTTTAACAGATAAAGGCCAACCCACACGATCATGCGGGTACCGTCTACGTTCAAGGGGTAGAGCGAAATTTTTTAAATTATTACTTTCTTGCCAATGTCATTGGGGTCAATATAGTGTTAATAACCAGAAGAATTTAATATTTAAAGGTAAAAATATTTCGGGTCTTACTAGGTATGAGCAACTTCTATTTGAAGCCACTCCTTCACCGTCCTGCTGATCTAAGGGTGTGGGGGGAATCAAAGCATCACCAAAAACTTCCATAATAGTTATTATTTTATTACTATTCAAGCTCACTAATCAACCACAAGTGAAACTACAAGAGGAGACCCAAGGAGTGATATAAAGAGAGCAATCTACAATAAATAAACAAGTGCTAGTAATCTGCTCAATTTAATCTATCTTGGATTATTGATTCTAAATCCGCTAATTTATTATAATGGCAAATCTTACCTTAACTCACGTTGTGATAATGAAGTAAATCTCACCTAGATATGACCGCAACAGTTCCTCTGCTCCTTCTATCTTACATTTACAAAACCTTGACTTTATATAGTCAAACTAATCTACATATCAAGGTTTTTTCTTGAGGGATGGCTGTGAATTATCGCGAAAGCTAGCCCCAAAGTTTCCCCAAGAGGATTATTCAGAAGGGCGCGTATAGATTCGCCACAAAGGGATATATCTCTTTAAAACCCGATTGATTAATGTCTTAAGACTGGGAACATAAAAAATTGCCCCCAGATAAAATTGCCGCAGGTATCTTCACAAAATCAACTGAAAACTTCTATGTATCTTCATGCATTTTTTTCTCTTAACACGAAATAAAAATCGCCTAACACGAAAATATTTTTTTTGTTTTGTTGAAATAAACAAATTAAGGAAAACATCAGCTGGATTGGACTGCCCTACTGTATCACCGGAAGAATTCATTGCAATAGATGATGGTAATGTGTGTACAACCCCAATTGTGCGGCAGACAAAGACATTTTGGAGTTTGTTCAAAGTTTAAAAAATATCACTGATGCAGATTCCGACGATGAAAATGAAATGAATAATGCAACTCCTGTTCCCACATCATCCGAAGTGAAGAACATCATGAAAAGTATGCGCAGTTATGTAGACTCACATTATAATGGTTAAATGATAACAAAATGGGTGACATCGGACAATTTGTTGACAATTTGATGCTAGAAAAAGAATGTATAAAAAAATATCAGGTTATTTTCCAAAACCCTACAAATATTTTTCAAAAAATTTGAAAACTTTGTATTATAAGTTACTTTAAGTTCTTGTGAATGTTTTGTTTCATTAATTATTTTTAATATATGCTCGTATTTGCATATTTATGTAAATAAATTAAACTCTGATAAACTAAATTTTGTTGATATTTTTTTTTTTTTTTTTTTTTTTTTTGCAATATCCTTTAACTCGAAATTCTTTGAACACGAAGAAATATTTCAGTTCTTTCAATTTCGTACTAAGCAATTTTCACTGTATATTTGGTCCTTTTATATTTGTGTCCGATTTGAGGCTACGCAGCCAATACTTCTTTTCAAGTGCTGGAGAACTCGCAAAGCCTTAGCGTAGTCTAATGCCCTTTGTGTCTCCCACGCTTATTTAATAAAGATTATAATCTCTCGCATTGATATTTCTTACTTGCAGGCTAGTCTTCTATTCTTGCAGAAATCATTGCTTGAAAACAGGTTGCAAAAAATATTTGTTAATAATCCAAAATGTAAAACGCTGACACCACCTAAATTCTATGTTTAAAAGCAAAGGAATGAAACGTACACACACATACACACGTCATTATAAAGCAGCTATAAGTAATTCAAAACTGATTAAAAGCAGGTAGAATCGCTTCAAAGAATTTTCGAGAGCTTTTTTTCATACTTTAACGATCAAGTAATCGTTGTTCTCTAGAATACCTAGTTCAGTTGTAGAATTCAATAATTTTATATACTTTGAGACTTGTCCAGTTATTTCAGGAAATTCCTAGATATTCTATGAAATTACGAATTTCACATTGTAAGGGATGAGCTAAGTCATCCCTTAGTTGGGGAGGCTCGGAAGGAAGATTAGCCCTATTCAAAAATAAATTTATTCTCAGTTATGAGCAACAACACAAATTCTATTCACCAATGTTAAGAGACTCACCCAGATACCAAATATGGAAAGCAATAGCGGGATAGACGCGATACGAGAAGACTTTAAATAATCAGATCACTTACGTCTAGGCAATATCCTCTAATTCTTAGCGATCTAATCTAATTTAATTCCTAATTGATAAATCGTCAACTTTAACATTACAATAATCAGCTACGAAGTATCCACGCCTCACTTCACGTTAAATCAATCACTGCTGGCTGTAGCAGAGTCTAACCTCTCTAATTCGAAAGTTTAATCTTTATATACAAGTCTTAATTTACATACTCACATCTTCTTCGAAGGAAGGTTTTCAATAGATTAAATTTTAAAGACCCGTTTTCCCTCAAGAGCACTGTTAGTAAGGAGAATCCAAATAGACCCGCGACAATATTTTAACGGTCACATATACATAAAAAAATAAAACAAGACCAAGTCTGTTTAGAAGTCTCTGGTATCCAAGAACCTTGAGAAAACATTATTCTGAGAGAGTGCACAGCAGATGGGGAGATGTTAGAATTCCTTGCCGCACCGTAGCAACAAAGGGGGCAGGCAAGGCCATCAACTGTTTGGAATCTATGAAGGTGTGCGTATAAACAGTCATGCATCGCAGCTAAACGTAAGGCAGTTACAAAGCTGCTTCTGGGTTTGTCTGGTAGATCACATAGATGTCATTCTCCCAGCGAGGAAGCTTGTTATAAATTGCATTTAGTGGCACACACAAGGGGGGGAGGCTCCAGATCCCCCCTCCAGACTGATATTCTTTCGAAAAGTGATCATAACATGATATGTATAATATAGGAAATATAACGATATACATTCGAACTGCGATTGAACGAATTCATCGGGACCGAACATTTTGTGCCTTAATTCGGGGTTATTCGTAATATCGGGGTCCAAAAATAATCAAATTTTTTATATTTACCTTTTGGAAATTCTATAACTAGCAACAACACAAACATATCCATGGTTAGAAATCACACACTTTTTATTCAACAGCTTAAAATATACAGTTATTTATTAAGCACACTAGTTAATTAGAATTTTAAAATATTGACTAAAGATGTTTGGCCCTCTTTTTTTTAAAAATTACTCGAAAAAGTTATTTTTCGACTTCATGCAGCGCCATTTACATCCTTCAGAATGAGGTATGTTTTCACAGACCCAAACAATACAAATGAATAGAAAATGTAACAGGACTTTCATAATCCATTTCTGCATCAGTATCGCTTTTTATGGGCTCCGACAAATCAACAATTTCCTCAAAATCGGTTGCACAGGTAGACGGACGAGCATCAAATGTAACATAATCGTTAAAATCTTAAATATTTCCTGCGTTGAAGAATGGTATAAGAATCGAATTTCCTGTCATATTCAAAACTCATGCGATAGGTCACATTCAGCACTTATCTGCATCCGTAAAGTCTCATCTGCTGCACCCTTTCCCGTCGTAATTTGCTTCTCACGAAAAGGATTATACTGTTCTGGACAGAAAGGATATGTCATTTTGTGACGGCTCTATCCGCGATCTTTTCACTAATAGTCCTCTTAGAGAATTTTTGGTCTTTAAAATTTATTTTATTATACAACTTCCTCCCGAAGAAGAGAACGTGAACATGCAAATTATGGCTACTATGTAATGTCTAGGCTTTCAGATTAAAGGAGAGAGAGAGAGAGAGAGATATGATGGACTGTTAGCGGAGCAGTGATTAATCCAATTGAATGTGAGACGCGGATATTTAGTAATTGATATTTGTATTACTTAACGTGACTATCTGTCACTTGAGATTGAATCTAGATTATATAGCTAAGAAGTCAGAGCTATTGAAGTAAGTAAGTGTGCTAAAGTATCTTAAGTCTTCTCATATCTCGTATACCTCGTTAATTGTCTTCATATTTATTAGTTGGGTGCATCCCTTTAACTTTGGTTGATCAAACTTGTGCTGTGGTTTGTGCTGTAAATAAATTAAGTTATTTAGAACAGGGCTAGTCTTCCTTCCTTTTCTTCCTCACCATTAGGCGCGCAGGCAATACCTTTACAATTTGAATAGAAATCCATTCTTTTTCTAACTTAAACTAATAAAAAGAAATTTTTCGGCTGGAAATACTATATTTACTCGAATCTAAGCCACCATCGATTCTAAGACGCACCCCAAATTTTCAAAATGTTTTTCCGAAAAAATGTTGTCATCGGTTCTAAACCGTACCCCCAATTCTGTACACGTTTTTGGAAAAAAATAAAAAAATTGTGTAAAAGGCTTACCAATATGTAAGGACTCAGATGTTCTCTCAGTCCCGCCTAAAATGTGGGAGGAAAGGAAGGATGACTAGCCATATAAGTATTCAAATTATTTATTGAACACACACGTTATCAACACAATTCAAATAATTCAAACGAGAAGAGATGTTCTCAATCTAAGCAATATGTGGATTAAATAACGAGAGGCGCGAATTACGAGAAGACTTTTAATATCGACCCTCTTATATATATATATATCAGGATCAAATCTATTATCCAAATTATCTGTGCAATAATTGACCTTTAGTGACCAATCGTCACTTGGATCCTTCAACTATCAAATCTCTGAAATACGCAATAAAATGTATAATACCTGATCAGTAGCAATCTATCCTTCATACAGTCTCTCACACTAGATTTAAAACCGAGACTCAGTGTAGGATTAAACGATATGGAAGCCCCTAGGTAGTCGAAATCTCGGGGCGCTGTAGCCTGTTTTTGGTGCACTAACAGAAAACGTTCTTGTGGGCCTCTAAGAAGCGCGGGACTCATAAGCAATTGCCTACTCTGCCTAATGAGTGATTCGGCGCTGCCTAGACTATATTCATCCGACTTAATTTGAATAATCAGGTTTTCTTCTTCAGAGGGTTGGCTGAGAATAAACTCGAATTGATAGACAAGATTTCCCAAGAGGATTATATTAAAGGAAGGATGCGGATAGATCCGTTACGAAATGGCCAGCAAGGACGGTTACATTTTTCCTTTTGAAAAGGATAGGAACTCAACTTCCTTCATCCAACAAATATTTTGCCTTTGATTCTAAGCCGTACTCGATTTCCAGTAGCATTAACACTGGAAAAATTGTGCGGCTTGGATTAGAGTAAATACAATAATTCATTAATTTGGAGTTTATTCGTTAAATAGAGGGTTTTTCCTTTCTTTTAATCGGGGAGAAAGTAAAATTTCTTAAGTAGGGATCGGGAAATCGGGGTCCGGCTGTATATAAGGTACTAATTTTTTACTTTAGGTTGTTATCACAAACATCACAGAAAAATGCAAGTTTAGTATTCTAAGTAAAATGTATATTGTTCAGAAAAATTCTGTTCCATCTTACTTTAGAACTCTTTAAATTTTTAATTTACTAAAACATAAGTTTAGAAAAGGCAATGACACAATATTTTGTTTAGACTAGCAAATATCTGCTAATTGAATTTTCTCTAAACATGTGAAAGAATGTAACTGGTTGGCAAGTACAAACTAAGTAAGCGAAACAAAACTGTTTGATTTCACAAATTTCAAAAGGGCAAACACGACCAAGCCAGACAAATAAAACTCGTCGGTGTCGCAAATTCGAAGTGAAGAGGTTGTTTGAACAGCTGCGATTAATTAAGTTGTCGCGTGAAGTAGGCAAAGAGTTTTATATTCTAATACATTCAAGATTTAAAAATTTAATTCTATATTTTGAGTACCTTAAGTGGTATTTCTCAAATATTTCTACCCATATGGCCAACCGCACGCTATCACCATAAAACTTCAGTATTTGAGTAAAAATGTCCGAAACAAAAGTAATTTAACGCAAGCATTTTTCATCAACTCTATTCTCAGAAACTTCTATTCTGTTACTCAGAACAGTTTCGTCATCATTTTCTATAGTTATGTGTTCGTGTTTCGGAGCTTATATTTATGGGTCGAAATTTACATGCTCTACTTCAGTGGTGATTAAACTTTCGATCGCTGCACCTCCTCCCCCCATTTGTGTATCAACATGACATCGTCGATCCCCAAGATTTTGAACACCCTTTCCTGACTCTCAACACACGGCTGAGTTATTTAAGGTATCCGACTACTTGCGACAACTTTTTTTTAAGAGATGGAGATATGGGGATTTTTTGTGGTTTTTAGATTTGTTTAGTACATTTTAAGAAAAATATGCTAAAAGGAAGATGATAAAAAGAAATTATTGTTAAAATTGGAAAAAATGAGTAAAAACTGGCAAAAAATAACATAAACAGGGCTCATTCTGTACCAAAAGTTTATGAACAAATTTTCAGTTCTTATTTGTTGCTATATTATTCATTTTTGAAATGACCTTCAGGGTAAGAGGTATTTTAATTTTTACAAAAATTAGAGCCAACACAAATTTTCCGATCCAAAAGGAATTATGAAAAATAGAAGGATAGTGACAGCGAATTTAAATTTGTCATATGCACCATATACAATCCAACTCTCGCTAATTCAAACTTTCGATAATACAAACCTCTCGCTAATTCGAAATATATGCTCAGCCCTAGAAAAACTCTTGATATTTCGAAGTAAAACAATACGTTTTGGTACACTCAATATTTCGAAGTAAAATCTGTGTTTGACTAGACTACAAAACTCGATAATTCGAAATGATCTTATAAAACTCGACAATTTGAACACTCACTATCATGTAGAGTCCTATAGAAAACATGTTGGAGCTTACAAGTTTTGTGTTTTATTGTCTCTATAAGTCTCCCCTGTAATATAGCCCCTTTCATGACCATCTTTGACGTTTGACGACTACGTGCAGGTTGACACAGACATCATTGTATGGGGAGCCCTATCTGACGCTGAAATTGGGGCTTTGGGCTACAACAGGAGTGGGCAAACTTTTACATGACACGGTCTACTTCTAATTTTTTCAAGCTGTTGCGGTCCACTCTGTGGCGTAGGTGTGATAAGCAAAAAAAAAAGCTCAACAATATTTATATTATAACAATTATAAAAACAGAATATGTACTTACATACGAATCTACAGTAAAAAAACTTACACTTTTAAAACTGTGTTTTAAGTAAAACGCAAAATAGAAACATAATACTTATGCCCACGAATTTAATATCAAATGATGCATTTATTATCAAACAATTCAAAATATTTCACAAATAAATCATTTTAATTTATAGTTAGTTCTCGTAGTTAAAGTCTCAGTAGAAGATTTAGTCTACATACTATCCGTACCAATCTTGAATATCTCAGAATATAATTACTAACTGTTAATCTTGCAATGGATTCTAAGTGGTCGTCTGTGAAACGGGAAAGAGACGTTGTTTTAATTATGCCTGTCGTTGAAAATGTAGATTCACATAAACAGGTAGAGCGAAAGGACGATGTTAAATGAATTGCAGCTTTTTTTAAAATTAGGATACTTTACTTCGTCCATTAAATTCCAAAAGTTATTCTTCTAAAATTGCGTCCTTTTGATTTTTTGGCCATTTTCACTCAAAACGCTTGTAACCATAATATCATTGAGCGGTTACAAAATTATGTAATTAGACTCCAAACCTGGCTTAACGGCTGGAAAATTAAGGTAAATGCATCTAAAAGCGCATGCCTCCTCTTTACAAGAAAGTGGTGCATAGGAAACCTCCCACATGTCAACATTTTTAATCGGCCTGTCCCCTGGGTTACTGAGTATAAGTACATAGGGTTAATACTTGACGCTAAATTAAATTTTGCCAAGCATATCCGTTCCGCCCACCAAAAGGCGGCTAGAATGAGAAGCACTCTAAATCGTTTGATTTCTCCAAAGAGCAAGCTCGCATTAAGGCACAAAGTTCTGTTATACAAAGCCATTCTTCGCCCTATCATGCTGTACGCTTCTTCCATCTGGGCAGGTGCGGCAGTTACTCACCTGAAAAGATTGCACACTTTTCAAAACATTCAACTGCTTAGAGCAGCAAACGCACCTTGGTTTGTCAGGAACGAAGTCTTGCATAAAGATCTTAACGTTCCGCCGCTTCTCGATTTCCTTAAAAAACAATCAGAAAAATTTTTCAAGCGGTTACCACAGATTCCAAATGAATCCATCAGAGAAATCCCGGCTTATGATAATTCTATCCCTAGCTCTTCTAAGAGACCTAGAGCAGTCCTTAGCCATTCATATTAACACTTCCCAGCTCTGAAAAGGATGAGAATGTCTTGATACAAATTAAATTATTTATCACTCGTTTTCTTTTGCAAGACTTCATTCACTTTAATTATTACCCCCCTCCATGCAAGCTTTTGCATGCGGTTAGTGTGACAACTTGATCCTATTTTAAACTTCTCCACCTTCTCTTACTTTTTTCCAAGTGGTTATTTAAAATCTCCTTTCATTAACCACACGCAGATATTTAAGAGGTAACGAGTAACGGACTTAAAAATAGTATTATCTTTAATCTTTGATATTAAAGAAATTCCTCCCTTTTCTCCCCTCATTCCTTCGAGATGCGGCAGCCGGTTGAAAGACAGACGTGGTTGTCAGAGATGTGACGTCATTAACTAAATCAACTAGATGATGGTTTCCCACTCATCCTCCACCAGCGTTGTTGCGCTGCTCTCATTGTGGACTGCTTTATATTCTTATGTAACTTCCTCAAATCATTCTTATTTTTTTCTACTTATTAAGATGAGGATGATAGAGATTTCTCTAAGGTTCCACGTTAAATGTATAACCGTTACCGTTACCGTGTGTCTCTAACAGTCGAGTAAAGTTAGGATTACAAAAAAGTGTCTAAACCGGTTTCAAGGTGAGGTTTTACTGCATTCTTTTAGTCTAGATAAGGCGGGAATTTTCTTTCTACTAGATTGGTGTACCTCAAGCTACAAACACTATTTCTTTTAAATTTTGAGCTTAAAATAGAAGACAAATGAGTGATTATGAGAGGCTCATAACAGAAAATAGTTCTGATACTGACTCAGATAGTGAGACTGAAATTTCTTTAAATGATTCTGGAAGTAATGAAAGCTTGTTACCGGACTTCTCTTGTGGTGAGATAGAACGGATCAGCATCTCACAAATTACTCAATAACAAAAAAAGACTAGAAATAATACAAAAAAATATTCTTTCATCTTTTAGATACATCATTATGGAATGCTTTCGTTTCATATCAGAAACTGGGAGGAAAATTATCTCATTTGAATTTCAGACTTGATATTAAAGATCGCCTTATTGAAAGAATTAAGGTGGTTAATGAGAAAAAAAGATGACCAGGAATTTTTTCAGTCTCTTACGATTGACAGAAAAAACTTTTTAGAAGTAATTCCTCCTACAAACAAAAAATTGAGACCAACAAGGCAATGTTTTGTGTGTTGTTCGAAAAGAAACGATTTTGGAAAACGAGTGAGAGAAGAAACAGAATATTTTTGTCCCGATTGCAATGTTGGACTGCGCTTGTCTCCCTGTTTTAAAATTTACTACACAAAAACTTAATTTTAAGAGAATAATTAACTGTAAGTACAAGATCATCTTTTTACTTCGAATAATCATTTTTGTAATGTATTCCTTTCAGTTTGCTTATTTCTTCGGGAAAAAGCCAACTTTAAGGAAAAATAGGTTTTTTCAATGAAAATAAAAATTAGCATAATTCTTTAAATTCAATATTTTCCATTTCTTACTACTGATTTGAGTTAATATAATTGATTTACTCTTAAAAATGTTTACAAAAAATATGCTTATTTTTTTACATAATATGGCAGAAAAAAGAAACCGGTGATTAATGTTTTAAATTAAGGTACTTCGGATTTTGCATCGTATTTTAACACCGTATACTGTTCATAACCTGGCAGCTGTTTTGTGATGTGGTAGCGGTAGCCTAGTGATCATCAAAGTCACAAACTGGTGGTCAGTATCGTCGAATCGCGGGTTCGGGTCCTCATGCCACTGAAAATCTGTTTTGTAGAGGGTATTGCCGCGATGCGGTAGTTTGTAGAAGGGGTGCTAGCTCATGTGTCGTCACTTGAGCACTGTTCAAAATTACGAGGTCCGTCATCTGTAAATCTCGTGTTGCCTTAAGTGAGTGAGTTAATATTAACTTCTCACTGTTCAGCTACACGAGGGCTTTTGGCGACGGACCTCGTCATTTTGAACCATGGTCAAGTGACGAGGACAACACCTGACCTTGCACCCCCTCCTAACTACCAAACCACACCGATAGGAGGACGTTTGAGCTCTCGACAGATTTAACGTGCATCGCCACCCAACATGGTGGGTCTTTAGTGGTACTGGGCTCAAACTCATGACATGCCAGCCACGATCCGATATCTTGACCACTAGGCTACCGCGTCCACAGTGTTGCTTTCAGTTACGTTAATAAAAACTCACTCATTCACATGTATCGTGAGTAGTTTTTGCTATGCACAGAAAATGTGTTTTCTTTAAGTCAACCAAGAATCTGAAGAACTTTTTCTTTACTCTAGTTGTCATCAGAGCACTGAAAAGAATCAACAGCTGATCAAGAGACTTATTTTCCAGAGAATTCGATAAACCAAACACATCTATTCAATACTGTTATTTTTTTTCTTTAGAATAAGTGGAATCTGCTAATTGATTTGACGTGTCGTGAGACTCAGTCACAGTTGCGTCACTTTAAACAAAGCAAAAAACGTACCAGATAGTTTTCTACAACGTTCTCTCACGCAGCAGGTGCCTAGGAGAGTTATATCTGTAAATAGACCTGGGTCTGACACGAAATTCACACTTGTTTGCCAGTCGCAGAGCAGGCTCCTTAAGTAAAACTATTTTCTGATTAATAATCAGCTCTTTCACGTTTTCCATGGCTCTGAAAACGTGAAGACTCCTGACGTCAGTGGGAACGTTAATCATAAACCTCGTAAACTAATTTTAATCTATCTTGAGTCAGTACCGATTTAAGCTCATTTCGGGCTCTGGGTGCAGAAGATCTACATGACCCCTTGGTAGTGAAGAATCGAAAATTATAACCAGAAAATCTGGTTAAGTTCCGCTTATCCGGGCCCTTCTGGGCTTCTTCAGTCCCCGGGACCCTGGGCACCTGATGGATAAGCCGGCACTGTCTTGAGTGAATGAGTGTTTATAAACTCCTATCAGGCACTCCTATCCTCGCACTATCAGGGCCGTTTTTAACCTCCCCGGTGCTCTAGGCACTTCAAGCTGTTACGCCCTATCCCTATTTCCAGAGCGGTCTTCTTTCCTTCAGTTCTTACCTTGCCAGTTTTGCTTCGGGAAGGATTTTCCCTTAAGGGCGGTATCACACGTAAATTTTCCGTGCAATTTTTTGGCCCAACTTTTCACCGAATCTGAGGGGAAGGGTTACCGTAAACAAAACGGCATGCTCTGATGTTAGCCATGCTCTTTCTCCACATTGAAACATTACTTGCTGATTTTTCTGCTTCGAAAATGACCATCCAATATTATTTCTTTTATTTCGCTCGCGTTTTTTTGTTTATGGGGGTAAACAGAAATGGAACACCATTCTGTTTAAAATATTATACGTCGTTAAAATATTCTACACCATTAAAATATTATACGCCATATCTGATGCGTTTGATACGAAGCTACCACCGTTACCGCCATCTTGTTTATGACGTAAGGCGCCGAAGAACCCCATTGGCTGGAATTTCAAGCAACTTTCATTTCGAGCAACTTTCTCAGCTCACTGGCAAAAAGTTGTTCGAAAGCCATCGCTATGGCAACGGAGTAAAAATTGCACGAATTGGACCAAAAATTGCACCAAACGTGTACGTGTGATAAGGCCTTAACTCTCTTACTCTTATCACTTTTTTTGTTTTGTTTTCGCTCTTTGAAAAGTTTTTTTTTATCACACATCACCTATGCACTCGTCCTGGACTGGTAACCGGCAGCAGTAAGAAAAGGATAATGGCATGGTTTGGCCCTTATCCTTTCCTTACTTTCATTTTTTATCTTGTGGTATCACGTACCATCCTTTTGTAAATTTGTACAGGAAATTAATGAAACCGCTTGCAATTAGTTTCGAGCAGGGGCGTAGCCACACCGCCGTATCAATGACACGGGATACCGGGACAATGTGATACGGGATCAATAATATTACGTAATATTATTAATGTCAGGGGTCCGGATGAGGACGTAATATTTTACTATTAATAAAGAGAATTTGTTTTATATATTTGAACTATATAAACGTTGCACACTCTCTGGTTTGTAAAACATGATCATTTACATATTATGTTCGATTCTATTATAATGCAATTATTACATTATTTACAATTTTAATGTAAGCTAATAGAGAAAAAAAATTAACCTTTAAGGTGTCCGACTGCTTCCGGAACCGTGGTTTTATAAAAGCGTTTAAATGAGTAATTGTTTTTGATATTTGATGGCAGTTGAGTTGGGAAATATAAATAAAATTGTTTCAAGAATATTATTACAAGAAAAAGCTATTTAAATACAACTTTTTTTGGTAAAAAAAAATAAGAAAAGAGTGGCATATATTCAAAATAATCTTCATTTATGAAAACTACTTCTGTATTAAAATTATATATTTTACCTATTCTCTACAAAGATTTAACTAAAAGTTTTGAAGAATTCACACACATTAATTTTATCAATAAAAAAAATAATAAATTTCTTTTACTCTGATATATTTTTAAATAAGAATTAATTCATTTCTAAATTATATACCTCAAAAAACCTAATTCAGGCTTTGTATAAAACTACTTTTTATATTATTATAGGCAAAATATTGTTATTGAAGCCTTTTCCAATTAATATTTCGAAAATATGTGCTCTGTTTTTCTTTATTTTTTTTAAGGAATTGCATTTTAAATTTTTTATTCTGATAAAATTCTTAAAACAATTTCATACAGTGGACCTCAAAAGTGTTCGTACACTTGCAATTTTCTATAAAATTTAACGTTTTCGACTAATAAAAATTAATATATTGGAATCGTAATTTTTTATGATATCTGCAACTTGTTCTTAATGGAATGACATAATTATTTTTTTAAAAATAGAGTAACTATTATTTTTAAAAATTAATAATCAAAAAGTTACTGAAAAATTACGCTACAAAAATCTACGTACACTTAACAAAAATCCAACATAGTTTTAAATATTGTATTTCCTCCTTAATTTATACTCAGTAGGATATCTTTTAGTGTCCACAACAACTTTTAAACGTCTTCGTATAGATTTAATCAGTTTCTTGTAATTTCTGCATCGATTTTCTTCTATGCTTCTGTGATTATTGCTTTTACTTCCCATTATGTGTTTTATATGTTATATTTTGAAAATATATTATGAAAATTTAAAATTGACAGCAAATTGATTTTGATGACGGAAAATTAAACATTTTTGGTTCTGATTGGCATATAATAGCATGTAAATGAAAAAATGAGGAATTTAATTCCATGAATTTATGTGGAACAAGAACTCCTCCACCTCCATGCTGAAGCATGAAGGCGGAGAAGTTCTTGCGTGGGGGTGTAAATCAACTTTAAAATTTGGTAATTTGTTTTTTTTTATGGTATTGTGAATCATGAGCTCTATTTAAATATTTTAGAGGAATTTTAAATTATCCGCCCAAAATTTGTATATTGGGGATCACTTCTTTTTTTAACAAGCTAATGACACCAAGCGCTCTGCTGGTGTCTCTATAACTGTCCAAAATTCTGGGGAAAAAACATCCTCAATCAGTTTATTTAGCCCAGTAGAAGATATTTGGTGAGAATTTGATTTAAAAAAAAAAGAAAATATGTCATATAAACACATAATGGGAAGTAAAAACAATAATAACAGAAGCATGGAGGAAAACCGATGCAAAAATCACAAAAAACTGATTAAATCTGTACCAAAACATTTAAAAGTTATTGTGGACTCTAAAAGATATCCTACTAAGTACTAAACTAAGAAAGAAATACAATATTTAAATCTAAGTTGAGATTTTTATTAGGTGTACGAAGACTTTTGTGGCGTAATTTTTCAATAGCTTTTTGAATATTAATTTTTAAAAATAATAGTTATATCATTTTTAAAAAAATAATCATGTCATTCTATTAAGAACAAGTTGCAGATATCATTAAAAATTACAATTACAATATATTAATTTTTATTAGCCGAAAACATTCAATTTTATAGGAAATTACAAGTGTACGAACACTTTTGGGGTCCACTGTATGTATATTCTAATTCAGGTGACACTAAATATCTCAAAAAAATTCTTCATTTACTCGCTTTTTCAAAATCACGATTCTGTGAACGTAATCAGATATACCTTAAGAAAAATACTATATTTTTTTTCTGCTTTGAAATATGACTACAGATCTTACTACTTAAAAAAATACGGTTTACATCTCAAGTAATATTCGAATAAGAGTAATTTGCTTCATTAATAAATAATCCATCATTTATTTACTTACACTGAAAGTAGACGAATAGTTAAAATTTTGTTTTTTATTTCATACAGACGATAGTTGTTAAAAATAGTTTTGATCCGTGTAATTATTTTGTGCATGAGGCAAACGATATATATTTCTCAAAAATATGAAAACCGTTGTTTTATTTTTATCTAAAAATTTTTGTAGCTGAATGGTTATGAAGAAAATATCGTTTGGGTTGAAATATTCAATTTATATTTAAGTTCTATTCTAAAAGTTGATAGGAAAAAAATGGAAAGAGGCGATGTTGAAATTAATAGACAAAAAATGTTACAATATCTGATGTAATTGCAACATTTGTGTAAAATATCCTCATTATTCTAAGAGTTTTTAAATTTAAAACATTATTTTGCATTTGAATTAGAGATTTGGAGTTAAATTTCCAAAAATTTTCTGTGTTGAAAGTCAAGAATTTCGGTCATTTTCTTTGAATGCTTAATTTCTTAATACAGGTATGTTGCTCATCGAATTCTAATAAGGTAAAATATGCATCTTTCGACTACATTTCCTGTATTATTGTTTAATGAAAAACTAATAAATTATATTTATTGATAAGAGAAATTTAGACATAGTTTAGATTTCTAAAATATATTTATTTACACATTTATAAAAAAATTACAAAATAAATTACTTTTGTTTGTTTCGATCAGTGCAAAATCAATTAAAATAATATATTTATTTAAGGTATCCAATTACCCTAAAATTGTGAATTTTGTCAAAAATTAACAAATTTCTTGTGATTTTATTTTAAAGGCCATTTTATTAGCTTTATAAAAATACCGTTTATTATTTTTCGTTCACTAGAACAAAAACTACAAGTGTTTAAATAAAAGCAGATGCTATTACTTTAAGCAAGATGTCATACTTTAAAACGCGTTTTACTCGAAATGGGTTTCTTGAAAATGCTCAAACGGGTCCAGTAATTGCTCAAAAAGTTTTGAAAATAATTAACTGAAATTTTTTGCATCTGTTCTGTAGAATAGTAGAAGTGTTTTAACCTTCAGATTTATCAATCACTGTTTTATTACATTATTTACAGCCCCTTATGTTAATAAATCACTGTTTTTTAAGCAATTTTATACAATAACTAAAGTAAAGTCCTCTAGTTTTTGTAAAAATTTAAATATCTCTTATCCTGAAAGTCATTTCAAAAATGAATAACATAGCAACACATCAGAAGTGAAAAATTGAAAATGTGTCTATAAACCTTTGGTACAGAATGGGCCGCGTTTATGTTATTTTTAGCGCGTTTTTCACGTAGTGGAACAAAAGCGCTATTAGGACGCAAATTTCGTCTTCGTTCCATATTTTGTCGTACCTTTTTCTCAGCGAATAAGCAACCAATTGACCTCGGGTTTTCGGCATTGGGTCGCATTTGTGTCCTAGATGAGCTGAATCCTATTTAAATTTTCCCATAGTTTTCTCGAATTTTCCTATTGTAAAATACAACATGTGAAAAACGCGCTAAAATTACTTGGCCATGCCAATGATTGATATCTTGTTTGTGAATTCTTACCCATTTTTTCCCCACATTTTAGAAAAATAATTTGTTTTCCTCTTCTTAATTTTAGCATATTTTTCTAAAAATTTCAACAAATCTAAAAACAACAAAAATCTTCTCATATCTCCATTTTTCTAATTAGAAGTTGTCGCGAGTAGTCGGAAACCTTAAGTTAATTAGAAATTTTATATATTTGTTTTAATAATTAAGCACTTCAAAATTACCATTTTATCTTAAGATTGCAACATTCCAGCTTTATCAGTTTAAAATATAAATTATAGATTGTTTTAAAATTTTAATTTGTAATTAGTCTTAAATATTTGAAGTACTTTTCCGTTTAGAGAGACTGCCTTTTAGAATCAAAAATTTTACTTTTTTTTTCTTGTTAGAGCTTCATTAATATTGAAGAAAAACTTGCTAAGTGCTAATTCTATTAGACCATAATAGTTTAGATTCTAAAACAAGCATATTACTAGATGTTAGTACTCAAAAATGATACTAAATTTATCCCGTGACGAAGTCACAAAGGAGAAATCGCCCCTTTTTATGATGCGCTCCACAGCTGGACGCAGCTGGAGTGCACGTGGCTTTGGCGTCATTGTGTTTGGTCAGACATCTGGACTGTTGGCGCCGGTGTGACTGGTAAACACAATGGGCTGGGCATCACTGCATTCTTTTTGATTCATAGGCAGTGATTGTCAGTCTTGAAAGGCTGGCGCCTCAGCAGACGGCGGTGGGTGGCATAAAAAGAGAAAAAGGCGGCGAGATGGTTCAAGTACCTGATGTCAGCCCAGCCCTTGTCGCCGGCGACCTTTGAGAGGGACCGGAACTTTTGTTATCTCTGCACGAATGGAGGACGTGCAAGACCGAGGTGCCGGGTGCAAAACCTTGAGGCCAGCCAATGGGGGTTGATGAGGGGCGTGGAGTGGACCCGCCTCTAGAGTTTAAAATGGTCGACCCAAGAAAAATATGATGGCGAACGCAGATAGACACAGAAGACGACGATACCCAGACGAGACCGAAGACCTGTGATTGCTTCTTTCATTGATTCAGCAAAATTTTCTGGGAATTTTCTCAGCACTGATATTTGAATATTTGGCCAACGACAGAAAAGAAGTGTGCTTTGGATAGGGCGTCAACTGTCTGCGACTTGTGCTGTATTTTTACAGCCTCTTCAACCTAGATTACCCTATTGATTTACCTCCTAACGACTTGGAAATGGCCTCTGACCACCCCTCGGAATGGAATTTGCCCACAATGCCTCTCTCCCATCCTCCAGATCCTCTACTCCTACCACCAGCAACTGCGAACGGCTCCAATATGCTCACTCTGAATTGAGAAAATTCTCAATTTTATACAGCAACGTGTCTCATACGATCGACTCCATAGCTCTTTATGCCTCAGAAGAAGACCCGGAACTTGCTGACCTCTACACGAGACAAGCCTACCTCTACTCCAGACAAGAACAAGCGGTAAGTGAGTTTAGCTCTCTTCCTCGCTGTACTATCCCTGGCTGTCAAATTCACCACACCCCTGTAAACTCACCTACAAAATCTGAAAACATTGATTTCCCTGAACTACCTAAAATTAACAGTAATAAAAGGAAGGAAAGTGAAGATGGATTCATCTCGCCTACTCCTAGACAAACATTTAAAAGACAACTCCTAGATCTCTCAAACTTTAATGTTAATACTAATAATAAATTTAGTGGACTTAATGTCAACGAAACGGATATAGCAGGAACTTCTCAACACACAATTAATTTAAAAACACCCGCATCTAGCCCTAATAAAAAACACCAGCAAACCGAACTCAAATACAAATAACTCTCTCCCACCCCCGGTTTTCCTAAAAATTGACACTCAATACATGAAACGACTCAAAGCACTCACGGAAATAATCCCAACCCTCCGCAGCAGAAAATCAGGTGAACTCATAAGGCTCTACACTAATAATTACGACGACTACCGCACCCTAAATGATGCAGTCGAAAAACTAAAGTATGAATTTTTTGTAATTAAACCCCAACATGAAAGGCCAATTAAGGTCGTCTTAAAAGGACTCCCCAAGGACACTAAAACCGATGACATACATGAAAACCTTACCGAACTCGGCTACACAATAGAAAAAGGTCACTCAACTAATTGGACGAATCACGAAACAGGAACTTGCAGTCTTTCTAATAACTCTCCCCCGAAATCTACAAAATTTAAAAATCTTTCACCTAACGCATCTTTGCTACCTAATGATAAGAGTTGAAGGGTACAATGGCAAAGGGGTTACCCAATGCTATTCATGTAACACCTTCCATCATACGGCCGAAAACTGCCACTTTATCCCACGATGCCTGAAATGCGGCGAAGCACATCAAACTCGCGAATGTGCAATCAAAAGAGTAGAGAAAACCTACTGCATTAACTGTCATGTGTACGGACACATGGCAAATTATACTAAATGCCCTCTCTACCCTAAACCTCGCAAAGGTTCCAACATCACACCTAACAATTACTCCTCTGCGGTTGATAGCCTAATAAGACCCAACACTACATATGCTCAAGCTTCAATTAACACTAAAACCTCTAACTCTAAAAACCCACACCAGATCCCGACACACTTAAGAAGAATTCCTGCTACATCCTCTCAAAATCAGGCCAATCAAGTTGTTAGACAACAATCAATCAATAATATTAGCGAAGATGAAAATACCCCTCAAGCAATTATTCTCAAAACACTACAACAAACAATCCAAGCTCTTACTACTCTTACGCAGCAAATCGCAACTATTTCTTTTAATAATCCAACTCCTCAACCCAAAAAAACAAACAAAAATAAATTAACTAAACAAGAATTACACGCCCTATTAGAGGCTTATCTTAATAATGATGATGAATAAATACAACTTGATTGGTCTTAAACTTTGCTCATGGAATGCAAACGGCATACTTAATAAAATTATGGAATTTAAAATTTTCGTAGAGAAGTACTCTCCCGATCTTATTCTTATGCAAGAAACACATCTGAGACCTAAACACAACATCAACATTCCAAATTACATTTGCTACCGCAACGACCTCATCACGGACGGACACGCTCACGGTGGTACTTTAATTCTTATTAAACGAAATATCCCACACTATAACTTACCCAATCCTACACTCCAGCACATCGAGGCCACAATTGTTGTTCTCACTCCTCCTAATCTCAACCCAATATCAATTATTTCTGTCTACGTCCCGCACCGCGCGGACGATAGAATGTTCACATTAGACTTCGAACAATTACTTCAGACCAATAGTAATTGTGTGATCTTTGGTGATCTGAACGCCACACACAATGAGTGGAACTGCTCAATCAACTCCATCCGAGGAAAGCAATTAAAAACTTTCACGGACCTTCTTAATCTTACAATCGCATACCCCGACACCCCTACCCGGTACGGCTACGGGACTGCAAATACCTTAGACATAGCCATTATTAATAACTTTAACTACCCATTCACAATAGATTCCATCCCTGAACTTTCCTCGGATCACAACCCTGTATTTTTTAAATTTCACTCTTTCCTCACCATTTCACAATGACAATTCTAGAGCAGTTACCACCTGTTGGACAAAATTCCGTAAAAATTTAATTAATTCTATTCACCTGTCTGATTTTAAAAACATTCGTAATCCCGATGTGCTCGAATCCAAAATCTCTCTTCTCTCCGCTACCGTGAGCTTCGCCCACCAGCAAGCCTCTAAACCAATAGAAAACAAGAAACACACTTTCACTCCTAATCACATCAAGAATTAATTTACTCTAAAAATAAAGCTAAAAGAGCTTACAATAAAACCTTAATCCTACACACAGAACTAATTACTACAGATTACAAGCACAACTCAAAAAAGCACTCAAAAAACACTCTCAGCAAACCTGGAACAATAAACTTGAAGCACTCAATACAACCGACAATAGCCTATGGCAGAGTCAGAAATTCTTCCGTAAAAAGCGCACTAACATTCCTAACCTCACAAGCTCCTCTGGCATTGCCAACAGCGATGAACAGAAGGCGAATCTACTTGCTGCTACTCTTAAAAATAACTTCTCGGAAAATATTAGGCCTGATGGTGAATACCCTATCGATAATAAGATCAGTAATACGCTAGAAAATTTCTTCTCTCACCCCCCCGCCTCTCCCCATCACCCCAACTAACCCAGATGAAATTATTAAATACATTAAAAATCTTTCTAATAACAAAGCCCCAGGAAAAGACAATATTTCTAACAAAATGGTTAAGAACTTCCCTCTCAAAATTATTCTATTATTTACCTTTTTAATTAACAAGATTCTTTTTTCTTAGACACTTTCCTAACAACTGGAAAAGTGCAATAGTATTTCCAATCTTAAAACCAAATAAAAAAAGTCACTCCCAGAAAGTTATCGTCCATCTCCCTATTAAGTATCTTAAGTAAAATTACCGAGCATATAATTCTCAATAGATTAAATACATTCACTAACAATAACAATTTTATTAATCCAAATCAATATGGTTTCACCAGGCATCTCTCCACTTATCACCCGCTGCTCAGATTGACTGAAAAGATCTCTTCTGGATTTCAGAGAGGCAGGTCCACTGGGGCTGTCTTTCTGGACATTCAGAAGGCCTTTGACAGGGTCTGGGTCAGCGGTCTCATTTATAAACTTATAACTAACAATTTCCCACCTGCTTTAATACATCTAATTAATTCGTACCTTGTAAATAGATCTTTAATGTTAAAGTCAATAATACTCTTTCCTCTACTATTTTTATCAAGTACGGTGTTCCACAAGGAAGCCTACTTGGCCCATTATTATTCAATATATATATAAATGACATCCCTACTCACAAACTAACCATCACTAATATTTATGCGGATGACACTGCCATATCTGCTACCTTTAAAAATCATGACACTATTACAAAAGCTCTTAACGCACATCTACACCTACTCGAGAACTACTTTAACACCTGGAAAATTAAAATTAACATAGACAAAACAATAGCAGTACTCTTCACTAGGAGGAGGAAGCCTTGCACACCTCCTACCCTGTATACCACACCACTACACTGGTCTCAGAGTACGAAATACCTAGGACTAATCCTAGAGAAAAATCTGACATGGAAACAACACATCACACATGCGCGTGATAAATTCCGGAACGCAGTACGCTCAATTTACCCCTTAATTTGCCGGAATTCTCATTTGAACCTAAGGAACAAAGTACTTCTCTACACTGCCGTTTTGCGGCCCATTTTAACTTATGGTTGTCCTGTGTGGGGATACGCAGCAGATTCTAACATCAACCTTTTAAATTCAGCCCAAAACTCCCTCATTAGAACCATTACCAAAATTTGTAGGTACACCAAAAATAAAGAAATTTATAAAGTTCTCAAAATTCCTATATTTAAAGTTCACATACAAAATCTAGCCATAAAGTTTTTCGACAATTTACCTAACATCAATAATACTAATATCTTAAACCTAGAAAACTACAATCCTAATATCAATAGTAAGAGACCCAGAAGAATTTTACTGGACTCCTACAATCCCCCTTAAATTAGTTTAGAGGATCATTCCTTTTTGGCGAATGATCCCCTCCTATCAAAATTTTTCGCATTTTCACACGTATCTCCCTGCTCATTTACTTTAATTTCTCAATGAACCACACAGGCAACCAACTTCTTTTCATGCTTATTTTTAATTTTTTAATTATCTCTCCGACGCCAGGACAGCGTATAGAGTGCTATCTCACTAATCCCCTTTCAGCAATAACAGACGAGCTCCTCGTCCGTTAGCAAGAACCAATTAATCTTACCCAGTTCCATCTATCACCCAGCTTAACCACAACTACCTTCTACATCTATCACAATTTTCCAGGACTCAAATTCCATTAAGGCCTAACAACTATAAGAGCACAATACAACCAGTATGGACGGAGGAACGCTCCGCGTTCCAGTTTCCCAATGATGATCAGCGTCAAAAATATGATGGCTCCCGATCGATTCCCATGATAGACTCCCGAGACAGAACCCGATGGACTAGCGTGAAGGACTCCTGAGGCAGTATCCGACGGACGAACAAAGAAGACGCGAGGAGTGTTCACCCATGCAGACACCAATGTTAAATAGAACTAGCTGGCTGAATAGAACGAACACCTGTAACTGATTTTTTTTTCTCTTTCCAGTGATCTTCTGAATGTTGTACCTCAAATAAACAGTTGATTAGATCATAGTAAAAAGTATTTTTTAATAATTAGCTTAGCGTCCACCTGCAACCGAGTCCACGACGCCACAATCCTTTCTTAATTTATATTTCATTAACGTTTTTCTGTGGACTCTATTTTTCAAAAACTTGAAATTCTTTTTCAAGCATTGAAAAAGTTGAATTATATTAAATCAATTCAGTTAAATAACAGTTTTTAATTATGATATTACTATAATTTTATTAATGGTTAAAAATGTCAGAAATAAGATTGATTTGAACTAATTCGTACATGTTAGTATTGAACCTTTTTTTTTTTAGTTTGTATAAAAAGAAACATGCTGAAAATCATGTTAAAAAGAAAAACTAGTTTTCACGATATAAGAAATGTATTCTGAAAATGAAATTGATTTAAATAATTATTTTAATAAATTAAAAAGGTATTTAAAATCATTTTGAATTATTTGTATCAAAACTATATACATATATAAATACACACACAGAGACATATATCTGTGTGTGAGTGCATGTATGTATGTATCTAGACATAGAAAGAGAACAACTCATTTATTCCAAAATCTACAGAACTATTAAGCATATATTGAAATTTGGCAGGCATGTTTCTTTTGCTGAGTAGATTCAGTAAGAACGATTTCTCTGGAAATCAACTCCCAAAAGCGGGGAAGGGGTGCTGGAGTGTTGTAATTAAAAAAATGCTCACTTTTGAACAATTAAATCTACAGACTTTAAACTTAACAAGCTTTTGTCAATTTTTAAATAGAGATCTGTTAAGAACGGATTTATCGGAAATCGGCCTCTTTGGGTGGTGGGCATTATGGGGGGGGGGGGCGTCATGGATAAACATACTTCCATTTTAGAAATTCAAATTCTGTCCATTTTAAATGAATAGACGAGGACTATAAGAACGTTTTTGAGTACATTCTAAGGCTTAATTGTAGGACTTAGATATATATTACTTAAAAACAGTAGATAATCATACACAACGTAGCGTAATACCCAGTGAAGTCGGGGAGGGGGGATTGGCTTGTATTATATACATAGGGTGCTTAAAACTAAAATTTCACTTTCAAAATACTGTAAAAAAGAACCATTGGGTCTGAATGATATCAAAAGTGAAAATATACTTTAAAAAAGGGAAATCATTGTGCTTTTAATACTGCATTTGGTCCAAGAACAATTAAAAATAATTTTTCCCATCGAATTCGGTACGACTTTGCTGTGATGGAAGGGCTTTTTACTAACACTGTTACTTTCACACGACCGTTGGAAGTAATTTCTCTTGCCAAAAACCAGAACAACTATGCACATTGAACTGCGCTGTTGGTTTAACGTGCAACTCATGCCAAAGTCGTCGTAATCCGAATCTACTTCCCTTATGCCGCTAACAACACCATCTATTGATACACTTTGGAACTTTTCTCTTAGGCCATACAATTTTCCCTTCTTTTAAGTAAAATCATTTCAAATTTAGAGACATTCTGACCAATGTTCTTTTAACTGCATTTTAAAACTGATATTCCATATAACTATTTTTTGTATAAAAGGTTAGATCAATCCCTTTATAGAGGACAGTAACTTTAATTATATATATATATAATATATATATATATATATATATATATATATATATTAGACTTATGATCACAAAAAATAAATCCAACGTTGTAAAACAAACCACAAGAGATTTGGATACTTTCTACCTTAAAATGGCTATTAAATACGGAATGCCGATAGAAGAGAGCATTCAATCAATTTAGATCTCTTGTTGCAATAGAAATTGGAAAATTGGATTTCAACGTTGAAAATGAAATTATGTATAAAGACCTTAAAGTATCGATAGATAATATTCAAAAGGATTTCGTAATAACTTATGTTGATAAAGTCTCTGCTAATTATGCAATAATATGTAAATATTTTTATAGTAAATTATTAAGTGATCATATTTTAAGGAATAATGCATTTCAAAAGTCGATTCACAGCAATAGAGAAGATGATAATCGTCTTTTGGCTTTAAACAAAAGATTAAATATTCATCTCAAAACTATTAAATACCCACGAATTTTTTTAACACCAAAATTCCACAAAAATCCAATTAAATTCCGTAGTATTACTAATGGGTATAATACATATATAACGAAGTCTGGGAAGATTTTACAATCCCTTCTTCAAAATACTATCGATAGCTTTCAACACACAGCAATAATTAAAAATAGCTTAGAGATTGTTAGAGTCACGAAGGATATGACAGTTTTTTCCATGCACGGCTTTGACTTCGAGGACCTTTTTAATTCTATTGATATAGATGATATGATTAGAGTTCTACATTTAATTTATGATAAATATGAATTGCATAATTCAATGAAAAAAGAAAAATTTGATATCCTGGTTAATCTTTTTGTACAAGAAAATTTCATAGCATTTGATCAAAATCTTTTTTAACAGATCAGAGGATTACCTCAGGGTGGTCCTGCCAGTAATAGTTTAGCTAACCTATATTTACATTTTTTTGAAATTGATAATATTTTTGATGAATCTTTCTTACTATACCGTTATATAGATGATATAATAATTTTTGGTAAAAATAGTGAATTCAAACCAAATATTATGTTCTACCCTGACAATCTCACCCTTCTTAAAACTAATTTTAACTCTAATATGGTTGAATTCCTAGATTTAGACTTGCATCTTATTGACAATAGAGTAGTCTGTAACATTTATGACAAAAGAGATTCTTTTAGTTTCCATGTAATTAAAATTCCTGTATGGAACAGCAATTTGCATCTATCAATTTACAGAAATATTGTTTGAACTTTTTACTTAGGAATGATAACTTAACTACCAACAAAATAGATAAATTTAATAATATCAAGAAATTCTTCCAATGCTGCTTAGATCATGACTATCCTTTTAACTTCTTAAGAACATATATTCATCACAAATACATTAATCGTCTTGCTATTTCTGATTTCAAAACCACCATACAACAATAGGATTTCAAAGTCAGCATTTTAGTGGTTTTGCTGTGAAGATTCTGTTTTAACACTCTTCACACAGTTTATTTTTTCCACACCCTTCTTAAAAATCTTATAAAATGAAAAATTTCTACATTTTTAGCAACCAAACCAAATTTCTACATTTTGACAACCAACCAATTTTCTACATTTGTGACAACCAACCAAGTTATAGCCTACCATATTTTAATGTAATCTTTCTTGGCGTCTTCCTTACAAGCTGGTATAAAGGATGCGTTTAAGTGCAATTTAGATTTTTATCGCGACATATAAAAGCCTTCCATCGGTTTCAAGAGTGTTGGATCTCCTGGAATAAGCTCTGTGAGCAGAAGTTTTAAATCTTTTTGGAAGA
The DNA here is from genome assembly GCA_019973975.1 of Trichonephila clavata. NCBI lineage: Eukaryota > Metazoa > Arthropoda > Arachnida > Araneae > Nephilidae > Trichonephila > Trichonephila clavata. The sequence continues at coordinate 31,995 of BMAO01010272.1, forward strand.
ATCCTTTTACTGGGTAATTCTTTTGATATTTTTCTGCTTAAACATTTTGGGATAATTTTATGCTTAATAGTAGTCGGTTGTTCTTTCATATTTTCATATTTCTATGAGATTTTTTATACTTGGATTTTTTATACTTTGGATTTTTTATACTTAGAATTTTTATACTTTAAAATTCTATTTATTTTATTTTGGTCTTTCCTACCGAGTTGCAAAGGGGGAAGGTTGGCGCCTTCAAACTAGTTTAACCCCACTTATTCGGTCCTAAGTCCGAAATTGCATTTTGACCCGCTAGGTTCTTATTTGTATTTCATTAGATTTGATCTTATTTATTTATTTTTTTTTCCTGTTATGTTCTATATTTTATATAAATTTCTTCCATATATATATATATATATAATAGCATTTCAGATCAACGCCATCTGGCGGGCTTACGAAGCACCGACACAAATGATATTCTGGCAGAGGCCTACTAACCACACACCGTAGAAGACGTAGCGCTTTTGCGCATCCGCGCTCGCTCGCTAGCCAGGTCGTATGTTTCAGTCACATCACGTATAGTGAGCTTTTTTTAGATTTCTAACTTCTTCCTAGAGGTTATCATCTAAATTTCTATTTCTTTAATATCTGCATGTTTTAATTCCTATTACCCTGTAAATATTCCTTCCTGTAAACTTTTCCTTATTACTTGTAATAAATTCTTTCATTTTCAAGAAGTCTCTTTGTTTGAATTATTATGTTCGATTAACCAGTAAATTCTAAAAAAAACCAGGCACCTCGCTATTAAAATCTCGCTGTCTGAAGAGTCTAACTTTTTGGGGGGAGATTTTGGCTAGATTCCCATATATATACGTATGTTACCGTTAAAATGTGAAATCCGTCATTTCATAAAATAACTAGGTATTTCAGGAAATAACTATACTAGTCACTTAAAGTATATACAATGATTGAATTCTATGATTTAACTAGGTATTATACTTGTACGTTAAAGTATGAAGTACGGCACTCGAAAGTACGTTGAACCGATTTTAACTGCTTTTAGTCAATTTTGAACCATTGATATCTGTTTTGCAATGACGTGTGTGTGTGTACGCATCCCATTGCTCTTAGATGTAGAATTAAAACGGCGTATTTGTGTTAGCATTTTACATTATTCACTAACATTTTTGCAACCTGTTTTCAAGCAATGGCTTCTGCAGGAAAGGGAGACTAACCTGTAAATAAGAAAGATTTAATGCGAAAGAGATTTGAACCTTTATTAAATAAACGTGATACAGAGGAAAACAATGCTACACTTACTCGTGAAAAATTATTAACTTTGATGGCAGAAGTAAAAAGTGCTAAAAACAGCACAGAAAAAAGTACCACGTGACTATTGGTTACTCCAGTATTCTGATATCCTTGAAGTTTAAGGGGTAGAAAAGTTAATTGTGCCAGAAACACATGCAAAAACATTTTCTTTTTTTTTTTCTTTCTTTCTGTTCAACTAATGTTAGCAATAATAAATTATACCATCTGCTTTTTCTTATTATTTATCAATTAATCATCCGCAATAGGAATAAATTGTATTTTTCGAGAGGTTTTAGTTATTTATGATTAGTTAAGTTATAACATAATGACATTGTTTATTTTTCACTCTTTAATTTTCTGTCATTACTTATTTCATAGAATAACTAGGTGAAGTATGAAATGTTTCATTTATTATATATAGTGGCGCACACAAGGGGGGTGTAATAACCCCCAGGACACCCCTCAAAATCCTTGAGTTTTTTCGATTGATAATAATCTTATGTATGTATATAACGTAAAATTTAATTAAGTACTTGTATTTAATTTATTTTATTAATCAATGCTAATTATTAATTCAATAATTTATTTTTTACTGTTTTTTGTTAACAAAATCGGAAGAATCAATTGGTGTCGTCCTGAGGTATGATACGAGTTGGGGGACTTTAGATTCTGGACTTCCCCCTTGAAAAAATTTTCTGTGCGCTACTGATTATATACTTAAATTGACTTTTCTAGTTCTTTCAAGAGATGCCTAGTTATTCTATGAAATAACTAAATTATACACACTCTAACGGTTACATATACATAAATATGTATAATTTATTTTTGTCTGGTTTTTTTTTATATTATAAAACTTTTGTTGTGTCTCTTCTATTTGTTGCATGTATGACTGTTCATTGATAAGATTCAACAGTTGGCTTTGTGTTAACTGAAAACTTGCTTGGTTATCATTCATGGAGACTCTAGAAATTGTTATATTTGAGTTTTTCCTGAAGCGCATATTCCTATTTATTTACCATGACGGTGAAAAATGATTGGATGTTTATAACTAACAATTTAGGATATCTTGGTATGCCATTGCTGGTTGGTGCAGTATTATGGTATCTGTACTATTATCTAACTTTTACTATTTTGTGAATTTATTTATTGTATTAGTGGAATAAACGCTGTGATTATATTGGGCATAAATGTTTGGAATCAGCGTATAAAATACTAGAAATCTTTCAAAAAATACAAAAGAAAAGTTGTTTTTTAGCTATGAATAAAGATTCTTTTGAATATCATTTTTGTTCCAAATCTTGTTTTGTTAAATATTTAGAATCGAATTTTTTAGAACACAGGGTTCATTAAGATATTTTCTAATGCAGTGATTATCAACCACTGACTGCGCCACGGCTGTTTTGCGTTCGCCAAATTTTTGAAGTATGTCGCCAAATGTTTTTAAAGTTATTAATATTTATAAAAATATATTATAGTAAATATTCAATTATGTTTGTATAAAAATTAATTACAAATATAGTTTTATAATATAACTAGCTGCAAGTACCCGGCTTTTCCCGAGTTTAAAATAAGGTTTTCTGTAGAAGCGTACAAAACTGTTTATTTGCATGCAATAAAAGGGTACATTTATCTTAAAGCAATGTGGTAGACAACATTTTTGGCAGTTCCATTTGGAGTGTGTAGAAAAAGATTTTCCTCTTTGCCCACTCTGGAGCAGGCCACATACAACTGCCTATGAGAAAAACATGGTGTCTGCAAATCTATATCAGCAATCCCAAGAGACTGGCCCTGTGACTTGTTGATTGTCATGGTAAAGCACAGTTTCCAAGTGTGACGGGTGCTTACGCGTTTCACTAACCTTCTCTTATAAACTTTTAAATTGTATTTATTTTGACCAATCCCCACTGAGAGCTGGAAGTGTGACTTATGCAAATAAGATAGTTTCGTGTTTAGCGAGTTCGAAAGAGATATAAAAGGGAGAAATGAAATGAAGAAGAGGATGACTAAGCGGTTTGAGGGAGGATGACTAAGCGGTTTGATAGAGTAGAACTCCGTGTTTGAGATTAAAAAGTAAACTACGTCGTTGTCCAAGAAGGTGTTTTTTATCCGTCTAGCTTAATAAAGTGAAATTTGAAGATTATTTAGGGCGGATCAGAAGTTATTGAAGATATCCTAGATTACAGCCACTTTATAAATTCTACTTGTTCCAGGTTCCTACTGAAGAAGATTTCAGGTCTGTAACTTTTGTGGCTTAAATTTAAATGTGTAGTTTGATTGTACGTGTTATTTCCCCTCGTGATATCAGTTAGTATTCCGTCGTCCATAATTGAATGCTGATAATACTCCATGATAATTTATTGTTCTTAAAGTTGATTATTAATTGTATAATTGTGTCTTAAAGAAATAATAAATAAGTGATTTATTATTTGAGTAGTCTTTAATGATGAATACTACATATCCTAACATAGATAATATGCAAAGGGGTAGTGGGAGACTACGACACTGGCGCCCAAACGAAATACCGGAATTAAGAGCAGGTGCAGGATTTAGAGTTTTGCCGGAGTTATTTTTTTCGGGTAAAGAAAATGTGTTTGAGTTTTTAAATAATATTGATGATAATATAGCTTACTATGAAATACCGGCGAATCTATCGTGTGCATATTTAAAAGGTCATTTAGTTGGGAGAGCGTTAGACTGGTTCCAAGTGATAGGGTTCGAGTGTGTAAATGAAGAAGCGACTGCATTTGCAACACTTAAAAAGAAATTGTCAGACAGTTTTCCGGTAATACGGAATAAATCAGAGCTAGAAGCTCAGTTTTTTTCGTCCAAACAACGGAGAGGTCAAGCCCCGTCAGACTTTATTTTTCAAATGTTAAAATTACATAAAAACTTGGAATTAAATTATGATGAGATAAAGTTGATTGATCACATAGTAATGCGACTAGAACCCCAAATAATGGATTATTTAGAAGTTCGAAACCCCACAACGAAAACTCAATTGATAGAGTTGGTAGACCGGTATGAGGAACGTCATAACTGCAGGGAAAATCAGGGTTCGAGTAATAATTTTGCTAGACGAAGTTGGGATGTGAGTAGGAATCCTGAGGAAAGAAGGAATAATAGAAACTGGAGAGATACTGGGGTCGGAAATAGTCAAAATGATCAAAGAGGACTAGGCAGGGGTGCGAATAATTTTCCTCGTCGTAATTATCAAAATCAAGGATTCGAGGGTGGAAATCGATACAATCAGTCACATCAGAGAACAGACCGGTATCAGAACCGTAGGATGGTGGTTAGGAAGGGTCCTAATGATGATTCAGCAAAACAGAATTGGAGGCGTGTTGATTGCAACAGCGAAAGGCAAAGAAATGCCAATTTAAACTTTCAAAGAGATCGTAATGAGACAAATCCTCCTAATAGAATTAGACTTAATTCATTGAGATTATCACCAGTTGAACTTCCGTATGTGCCGATTTTGTTGAATGATACTTTTTTAAAAGCGCTCTGGGATACAGGTGCGGAAAAGTCATTTATTTCAGAAAAAACGTACCGGTCGTATTTTTCTTTCTGTCCTTTAAAAAAATCGTTAGATGAAGTAGTTACAGCTCAAGGGTCACAGTGCAGAAATTTAGGCACAGTTGAGCTGAAAATTAAAATAAGAGAATTTTCGCAGTTATGGAAATTTCATGTGATTGCTGAGATGCAATATCCATGCATCCTGGGTGTTGATTTCATGTCATACGCGAAAATTAGTTTTGATTTCCTGTCTAAATCGTTAATCATTCCGGATTCGAAAAAGGAAAAAGTGGCTGTTATGTTGTCTAGAAACCCGTTAGAAAGTAATGAGGAACCTAAAGTGTCTTGTGCGGTGATTAGATCGTTAGTATTATCTTCTAGAGAACAGTTAAGAGAGGAACAGAGAAATGACCCGGAGCTAGGGCATATAATGCGGTTTTTGGAAAATCCGGACGATAGTTCTGTTAATGAATCGATCTGCAGAAATTGGTCCAATGACTTTAAAATCGTTGACGGTTTGCTATATTATGCAAAGTATACAACCACACTAGGTGAGTTAAGGGTATTTATACCTAAAACTTTACGTAAAGATGTTATGCGAGAATTTCATGACTCGCCTATGGCAGGTCATCTAGGCAAAAAGAAAACCTACTTAAAATTAAAGGACGCGTGTTATTTTCCGTACATGAGGAAATACATTTATAAATATGTAGCAACCTGCGACCAATGCCAAAAAGTCAATTATAAAAACGGATTACCAGCTGGTCAATTAATTCCCATAATAACGAATTTTCCGAATGAAATCGTGTCTTTAGATTTGTTAGGCCCATACCCTGCAACTAGTCCAGAACGCTATAGATTTATTTTAGTAATTACCGATAATTTTTCTAAATGGGTTGAAATAGTTCCCTTAAGGAAAGCTTCGGCTAAAGCAATTGCCAATGCATTTTTTGAGAATTATATTGCGCGTTATGGAGCTCCTGTAAAGTTAGTCACCGACAATGGTCCCCAAATGATATCCGAAGTTTTCGAGCAAGTGTGTCGCAGATTGCACATAAAACACGTTAAAACTGTGGTATATCGTCCACAAGCTAATCAAACAGAACGAGTCAATCGCACTCTTTTAAAAATGATTTCGAGTTTTGTCGCGGATAATCACACTAACTGGGATCAATTTCTGCAAGAGTTCGGTTATGCAATTAGGACAGCAGTACAGGAGACAACGGGTAAAACACCGGCGGAATTATTTTTAGGTCGAAATTTAATCACTCCTTTTCAGAAATTAGTTATGGTAACAGATGGATCAGATTTAGTTTGTGGGAACATAGAAAGGTTGTTTGAGGAAGCTAGAGTTCATACAAAGCGCCAGCAAGAGAAGTGGGCGAAATATTATAATAAAAAGAGGCGTGAAAATAATGTGAAAGTTGGTGATCTAGTATTAGTTCAAACTCACCCGTTAAGTTCAAAATGTAAAAAAATAGTAGGTAAATTTATGCCAAAGTTTGAAGGCCCATATAAAGTTCTGAGTGTAAAAAATAATAATAATTTAGTAATATTAAAATTGGGTAAAAGAATAACGGTTAATGTTGACCAGGTGAGAATTTACTATCAAAGAGAAGACAGTGTTGCCGAGTCGGAAAGTAACACTAGTAGTAATCATGGTGCAGTGACATCAATCAGGTCAGATGATGCGCAGTCGTCATTGGTGCAATCGGAGAATGATAGGGGTGGTCGTAAAGGATCGAAATCAGGAAATGTAAATGGTAGCAGAGATATAGTTGCGAATAGACGCGATGGAGTAGAGGGGAGAAAAAAACGTGGACGGACGGAATCTACTGTTTCTTCGGGGGATAACGCGTATAATTTCAGGAAAAAAAGACCTGTATGTGCTGAGAGAGAGAAAAGAGGAAGGCCTGACTCATGGATGGACAATGTACGGAAGAAGAGACCAGAGGCCCAAGCAGATCGTGAGAAAAGAAAGATTTCCTCGTCAATGTCCTCTCGTCCCTCCAGGAAGCGTTATAGAAAGGTGGAAGAAAATAGTTCTGAAAGAGCAGTTCCAGGACCATCCCACAGATTCAAGTATAACAGACCTCATCAGGAAAGGAGCTGTCCATACAATCTTCGGAGCCGACGTCGAGTGGACAACAGCCAAGTTCCAGTTCTCACAGAAGGAAACAACGCCTCAGCAGGAGCATATCAACTTCAACGGACTCGATGGAAGAAGGGACCCAGAAAGTTGGAGCGCAGAGTGGACAACCCTAGGACAAGGTCATCCAGCACAGAAGCCATGGTAGGAGACAAAGCCTATGCAGATTGGATCTAAAGACTAGTCAGGTTGTATAATTCTAATTTGTTCATTTTTTCCTCTGACAGACAGTTCGGAGTATTTTCCATGTGGGCTAGTCTAATTTTTTGTAAAGTTAACGTACAAAAGTGTCACTGAGTTGTGTGCATTTTCATATCGGTTGAAAAGACTTTTGTATTAATTTTTTTTCCAAATTGTGGAAAAACATTTGTTGAATTGCAATTGTTTTGCTACACATTAAAGACGTGGCTTTATATGTGAGATTACTTGTATTGTTTGTTGTAATATATTCTATGTAAAATGTATATATTTTGTGTGTAATTATTAAGATGTATAAGTAATGTCTGGTTTCTGGGCGCGGCGTAATTAGGAATACTAACAAAAAACATTAACAGCGCAGCGCGATTGATTGGGAATTTTTGAAAATGAAACCAGATAAGGGTTATTTTGTTACTAAACTATATATATATAATATAATGTATGCCATATTTTATGTCAATAAGGAAGTTGTATAAAAGTTCTGTGCATTTAATGTCATGTTTTAGAAAAAATTGACAAGGTTTCCTTTCAGGGCAGCAGTCCCTGAACATAGTGATGTGATGAAAGTTTGATGTCGTATGAAGATATTGTATAAAAATTTTTTGTATTTATTAGCACTTAAGTAAAGTGCATGATCAGGGTTTTTTCCTTGAAAGGTTTTCCCCTGATCTTCGCCCGAATGGGATGCACTGTAGGGAACCTAATATTGTGAAAGATAAATAAATTAGAGTGGAGTACCCTTTTGAGTAGTCATTTCTGTGTGCTAGTTTAATTAAAGTTTCTAACTTAGAGTTAAAATTTTCTGCTAATTCAGTGTTTTCAGGCATTATAAAGTTCGTGAGTTAAAACTTTCTACAAGTTTAGTATTTTCAGGCGTTATAAAGTTCGTGAGTTAACTTTTTACAAGTTCAGGCATTCTAGAGTAGTTAAAATTTGTGCAGGTTCAGTGTTTTTCAGATGTTAGGTAAATTAAGCGAATTCTTGCAGGTCGTTTAGACCGTCAATAAGTCACGCTTTTTTTCTCGGAGGGGGGTTGTGACGGGTGCTTACGCGTTTCACTAACCTTCTCTTATAAACTTTTAAATTGTATTTATTTTGACCAATCCCCACTGAGAGCTGGAAGTGTGACTTATGCAAATAAGATAGTTTCGTGTTTAGCGAGTTCGAAAGAGATATAAAAGGGAGAAATGAAATGAAGAAGAGGATGACTAAGCGGTTTGAGGGAGGATGACTAAGCGGTTTGATAGAGTAGAACTCCGTGTTTGAGATTAAAAAGTAAACTACGTCGTTGTCCAAGAAGGTGTTTTTTATCCGTCTAGCTTAATAAAGTGAAATTTGAAGATTATTTAGGGCGGATCAGAAGTTATTGAAGATATCCTAGATTACAGCCACTTTATAAATTCTACTTGTTCCAGGTTCCTACTGAAGAAGATTTCAGGTCTGTAACTTTTGTGGCTTAAATTTAAATGTGTAGTTTGATTGTACGTGTTATTTCCCCTCGTGATATCAGTTAGTATTCCGTCGTCCATAATTGAATGCTGATAATACTCCATGATAATTTATTGTTCTTAAAGTTGATTATTAATTGTATAATTGTGTCTTAAAGAAATAATAAATAAGTGATTTATTATTTGAGTAGTCTTTAATGATGAATACTACATATCCTAACATAGATAATATGCAAAGGGGTAGTGGGAGACTACGACACAAGGGAACTGTATTCTCTTGAATTGTATGGTGTTGTCTGAGGGAATGATAGGTATTCTTGGAATGAAGACATCCTCACCCTTAGCACACCCTGTGAGTACTGTGACTTGAATGACATGTTGCATCAGCTTTTTCACAATTAATCTTGTGCCATTGCACAACCTGGGTGCATCAATATTTCGGATCAGCATTATTGGAGCACCAACTTTCAGAATCAAGTTATGGCCTTGCAGATCAGGAGTCTGGATGGAATTCAAGAACTCAGTGGGATATTGTACTGCTTCATCATCATTAAGGATGCAGTCTATGGACTTGTAGGCATATTCTTTTTCTGGAAGCTGCTTCTGAATGGTGACATTGAGCTTCTCAACCACATCATTTCTGCTTGCCAGAATTGCTCTGTGAGAAAACCAGTCCTGATCCTTGAAGTTTTGCTGAATGTTAGGATACACCTTGGACAGAAGTTCGTCAGGAGAGTTAACAATTTGACCACATGGCATAATGATGAGGCCTGTTGAAGGATCTTCAGGAACTTTACCATCTCCAATCTGGAGCAACTTGTTTGCAAATTGTCCTGCAGACAAATCACCCTGAGTGAGTGACCGCATGTTTGTAGTTAGACTGAATTTTCGGACATGGTGCCATAGATAAGAATTTTTCAAACAGGCATTGATCTGATCTGCTGGTGTACCACATGTGACAATGGGAAGTGTTTGTCGAAAATCACCAGCAAGCACAACAGTTGCTCCACCCATTATTGCAGAGCTGCCTAGCAAATCCTGTAATGTCTTGTCAAGAGCATGGAAAGCATTTCTGTGACTCATGGTAGCCTCATCCCAGACAATTAGCTTGCAGGTTTCGAGAATATGTCCCTGTCCTGTGCCCTTGCAAATAACATTAGACTTGAAGGAAGTCATGGCAAACATATTATTGAATAGTCTAATATGTTTCACAAAGTCCTTTGATTGTGCAGTTTCACCCTTCAACAGACTGCACAATGGTTCTGGTGGCTTTAGAATTGGTGGCAGTTTGACTTTACCACTGGAGCAGCACATGCCTGGAGTTTCTCCTTTCCACTTAAGTGCACTACACTTTAGACAAACATTTGACATTCTGCCAATGTCAAGAAGATTGTTGCTTTCACAGTCATATCTTGGGTTGTACATGAAACCATCATGCATTTGAGCTTTCTATTTCAAAGTGATGGCAACATTTCTCTGTTTTCTTAAGCCAAGAAGACGTGCCACATGCTGAATAGGTGTTTCAGCTGCTCTGGCAACTCTGTGGTGGACCTGATCTTCCTGGAGACGTGATTGCCTTTTCTCAGGTGTTTCAGCTACTCTGGATGCATTCTGGAGAACTTGTTGTGACTGGAGTCATACTTGATATTGTTCTGGAGTTTCAGCTGCTCTCGCAAGACTGTGGCGGAGCTGATCTGCCTGGAGTCTTGCTCTTTTTTCGTCAGGAGCTTCTGCTGCACGTGTATGTTCTACTGCTTTTGACTTGACTGTTTTCCTGCCCAGACTCCCCCTTATTCTCATAGGCATGACTGTAGCAAAAGATGACAATGCATTCCTATGAATGAAGGAATGGAAGGTAATAAAAAAAGATAAATTAAGGTTTTATTTTGAGGAAACTGCCATAAGCAGCTCAGAACAAAAGAAGCATGTCAAAAAATCTTATATGTAAACAGAAATTCTAATTTAAATCACAACATTAACACACAGCACAATAAAAATGGCCTTGCAAGCTGTGTAGTTGTTCCATTATTCAATCAACATGCATTATTACAAACCTCAAAAGTACATAAGAAATAATCATAAACAAAAATTATACGGATACATAAATTTAATGCGGAGGATAGACTTTAGTATCACCCACTCACGTTGGCGGGATAAGTGGCCGATTCGACAATCCAACCAAGCTTATAACTAAATCATCACCTGAAAATCTGTACACTTCAACGGTACACCTTGTCCACTTTCAACCGTATAACATGACCATTTAGTTTGAAAAAGCTGTTCTGAAATAACATCCTTTATTTATTTTGAATTTTCTGAAAAGGATAAATACGTTATAACACATCGAAAGTCAACTGTTGCCAAACGGTAAAACAAAATTTAGAAAAAAATTTTCACGACGATTTTTTTCGAAGAACAAATGAAATTCCTTCACAAAGAGTAAGAAAACGAATAAATACAACCATAAATAAATATATATACCGTAAAATGTGGTACAATGCCCCAAAAAACTGCTCGAACCATTCATTTTTGCAGAGTTAAGACTTTACATGTTTGATGACGTCATATCTTCGCTTAAAAATTGAATTTTAAAATTGAACGAAACCTGTTTAAGAGCCTTCCCCATGTAATTTTGTGTACGTGTACCAAATTTCACGTTATTTGGTTGTCTGGATCTTGAGTTATAGGGGAACAGACAGACAGACAGACAACAAATGCGTCTTATATGTATATAGAAGTACAACATATTATTAATACAGTATTATATACAATATTATAATAATACATAAAATGTGTTATAATAATTATGTATAAAAATTATTTTTTATAATTAATATATATATATATATATTAATTTTATTATTTTATAATCATTTAAAATATTTAATGTCTTTTTAAATAAATTTATCTAATTCAAAAAATAATTAAATGAATTTAAATCAAAAAAAATTGAACGCGTGACTCGAAACGAGCGCTGGTCGGATGGTAAACAGTTAATTTACCGACCACGATTCTGCGCCGTTGGCAGAAATTCAAACTTAATTGTATAAAAGCTAAGCATGAATTTCGAAGGCTATTTTCTCCGAATTGACTGCCCATTCGGCGGAATTACATTGAGGCTTGAACACCCTTTGGTTGCCCATCCGGTTAGCGACGCTGACTGCTGTGCCGTAGGGCCTGGGTTCGAATCCCGGAGAAGGCATGGATATTTGTAAATGTATAGTGCCTTCGCGGCAATGGGGGTACTCTAAATAGCCGTCGAGTCACAAGTCCTCTCGTGAGGTTGGTGGAAGGGGAAGAGGGGTGGGAGGTCCCCGACCACTCCCAGGGTGTTCTTCCTCAAAATTGGGGTGGAACCGAGCCAAACCGTAATGTCACCTGTATGGTGCTCAAAGCTACGGCTAACGACAGGCGCACAAACTAGCCCGATGCCATGATGAATTTTGTGGGCCTCAATCTGACTAGGTCAGAAAGGTGGCATTAGCACACCCTTTGTGCAACAGTACTACTATTGCACAAAGTCTCGTCCCGAAATGAATTTCCTTAGTTATGCCCTTGTTAATCTCATTGATTTTCAAAGATGAATTTTTATGAAAAATATTCAAGAGAAAATCAATGATAAAAGTTAAATTTGAAATGCTTATAAACTCCTATTTCAATATTGATAACAATAAATGTATGAGGATAGCGCACTTCATGATGCTAAGTAATTAGCGAATTTATAATTATACTTCGGCAAATCTTTATCAAACGTTGCGTAATCACAATATTTTCAGTAATGTATCAGATTCTTTCCATTTACAATTATTCGAAGTTCAGTCAATAAAGACAGGTGTATCCATTTCTATTAAACAGTTCAGCGATTCTCTTGTTGCCACCCAATTACATATATCACCTGTTAAGTGCTGTGAAGCAGCTACAGCAATTAGGGTGACCCGAGTGGGTGACTTTGTGTGGCTTCCTTACAACTCTCTAGAACCCTTCCAGATGTACCGTAACTAATTCTTCAGTGCCCTGGTGTTGAGAAGTCAGGCAGGACTGATACCGGCCCACAGGGGCAGCTACATGCGCCTTGACATCAAAAACAATAGATGTAACCCTTGGTTCAGTGAATAATGGGAATATGTAAGTATTATGCTTTTTTTTGCATATGTAAGGTTACGGTAGCCTAGTGGTCATGGTCGCGGTCTCGTGCCACGGTGTCATGAGTTCGAACCAAGTACTATTTAAGGTATTCGACTGGTTGCGACAACTTTTTTTTTTAAAAAAGGAGATATGGGAATTTTTTTGTTATTTTTAAATTTGTTTAGTGCTTTTTAAGAAAAATGTGCTAAAATTAGAGAAGAGAAAAAAATTATTATTACTAAAATGGGAAAAAATAGGTAAAAATTGATAAAAAATAGCATAAACGCGGTTCATTCTGTACCAAAGGTTTATAAACACCTTTTCAATTTTTTCAATCTAATATGTTTCTATATTATTCATTTTTGAAATGACCTTAAGGATAAGAGATATTTTCTTTTTTACAAAAACTGGAGCACTTTATCTCAGTTATTATATGAAATTACTTAAAAAAACAGTGATTATATTTACATAAGGGGACTGTACATTTTGTAATGAAACAGTGATTGATAAATCTGAAGGTTTAAACAATTCTTCTATTATACAAAAGTTACAGAAAAAATTTCAGTTAATTATGTTCAAAACTTTTTGAGCAATCGCTGATCCCGTTCGATTTTATTTTTAAAAAATCACATTTCGAGTAAAACGCGTTTTAATGTATGACATCTTGCTTAAAATAATGGCACATCTGCTTTTACTAAAACACTTGTTGTTTTTGTTCTAGTGAACGGAAAATGATAAACTTGGTATTTTTATAAAGTTAATACGATGGCCCATAAAATAAAATCATTAAAAAAATTGTCAATTTTTGGCAAAATTCACAATTTTAGTGTAGTCGAATATCTTAAGACCCGTTGTGTAGAGGCGTTAGATCTGTCGTGGCTCAAAGTAACTTTTTTCCAAGTTAAAAAATATTAAAATGTTAACAAGAGACGAATATAAAAAGTGTTGCAATTCGCGACTAAAATACAAAACAAAAAGCGAACAAAAATAGCTATTTTATTTATGTGTTACTGTTATAGTTTAAAATCCGTTCTTTCATAAAATGTCTTTCCACGTTGGTTAAAGTTATTTAAAATTGGATTCTATGATTTAAGTAGTTATTTCACAGAATGTGCTGATTGTTTAAGTGTTAAATTATTAAATATGGCATGTTTTATACAGTGGATAAAATTTTTGTAATATTTTTAAACAGCATTTTTTTACCAACAGGACTAAAAAGCCTTATAATTTATATAATTATAAATTTTGAAATTTTAAGTATAATTATTGCTACACTATTTCTTACCATATTTGAACTAATTTATCAAAAATATAGGTATTGAATTTTCTTTAATTATTGATGTGTAACATCTTTACTTTCGGCTGCTGGATATTTGTTGGAGTTATTTCGTGAAAAGGGACGGAAATGTGTAACAGGAAGTCGGGGAAGCGCGCGCTGTTTGATTTGACCAATCAGCGCGCTTGGTGGTGTCTCTTCGCTACCCTTGTCTCGAGGTCCAACTCTAGAAGCAATTAATCTGCCAGCCTTCCGCACATACCAGCAAGTCTTATTAGACTGCATCCAGAATAAATTTGCGATTTTTACGCTCAAATGTCAAAGTCTCAGGGCTCGTTGTATTTGAAAATGGACAATCATTTTGGTGATCGCATACACTTCTCCGAATCAAACAGTTAAAAAAAAAAAAATTAAAGATTTCCTGCATTTTGTACTTTTACCGTAAACCAAAGGTGGTTCTGCTCTTTTTTTAAAAAAAATAAACTATCACTCGCTTCCCATGATTTTGGGTGGTGATTTTAACATTAACTTCAGTTTGCCAGAAGCTGAGCCGTTCATAGCTTTTCTGAAAGATGAACTCAAGCTCGCAATGAACACAAATCGAAATGTTTCGACAACTAACAGTGGTACTGTTGACGCTATTTTTCAACGGTTTTTAAATACTTTGAAAACACAAGTATATGTGTCATATTTTATTTATCATAAATTATCATTACCGCTCTATCCCAAATTGAACAAGAATATATATATTTTTGATAAAAAATTGTATTACTCCTTGTGTTAATTAAATAAAATTTTCATTAAGGATATAATTATTCGATAGAAAATTATTTCCAATCATACCAGATTCACTTTTTTCAGGATTAAGTCACTATTGCGTATTTACCACGACAACATGTCAGATGTTACACATCATATGCGACTACTGTAAGGCTCGTTTAATTTTTTATCATTTAATCTACCTTAATATGAAATGTATTTTTTTGAGAGAGAGACTTTATCTATTTATCATCAATGTACGCGTTTTAAGATCACGTTCTTTACTTTTTTTATTTTAATGGTCTATCATTAGTTAGTTTATTAAATATATAGAATATATACAAGGGAAAGAATAACTAATTAGAATCTGTTATTATTCTAGTATGCACCGAAACAGATTTGTTTGGTTATTTTATGAAATACTTTATTTTCTTTGAAATAACTGGGTTACATGCTTCAACAGTAACATACGTACGAATTAATAAATATTTAATAAAATGACTCAACTAAGTCGAATAAGCAAATTCTGTTTTTGTAAATATCTACATTAAAAAGGGCTACACTTTATTATAATCCCTTTAGGCCATCTTTGCTTAATATTAAAGGGTAAAACACGAGTATTTTTTTTTAGCATTTATAAACCCCGTGCACCACCGAACGTATAACACGGGGGTAAACAACACAGACAGAAGAGAAAGGATTACAACACAAACATCCATGCCTTCTCCGGGATTCGAACCCAGTCCCTGCGGCACCGCAGTCAGCTTCACTGACCACTATACCGGATGGGCGGCTAAAACACGAGTTTGGAATATTTTTTAGGATATTAAAATACACTAATACCCCGAACTTAAGCGATAGGTTGGAATGAGTGATAACCACATAAGTCGAATTTACATAAGTTGGGATATAATTTCGCATATGAATACATAAAAATATTATTTTTAGTTTGGGCTGGAGATGAAAGAAAATAATAATTTAGAAAATTAAAATGCTTAATATAATGTTAGATAACACAAATACGAAAACACAAATCGAAGTTTTTTGATGTAAAAGGTTTTATTCATAAGTTGTCTGCCGGCTTAAAGATTTTTCTCTTTCAAAATTTCCTCGTAGCATGCTAAAAACTTTTTTTTTATTCCTTGTTCTGTTGAAAAAATACGCTCTTCCTTGGAGTCTGTATTTTCTAAAATTTGAAACCCTTTTTCAATTAAACTGAAGTCTCCTGTTAAATTCTCAACCATCATTCAATCTTCAGATTGAACTAAAGCTGGAGTACTTAACCGTTTTTCCTGCTGGGCCGCATACATATGTCAGCCATTTCACGCGGGTCGCAAAATGGGGTAAACCGAAGAGGGGGGTGGGAGAGAAATGCTTTAAGAAACCAAGATAACACATTAAAAATTTAAAATATTGAAAATTGATCAAAATATTATAACTCCTGTTTTGCTTTTTTTAATCATTACGTTTTATATTTTACATTTTTGTCACTAACACTAAATTAAAAGAATTTAAAAAACTCTCCTTCACAATTTTCGCATCAGTAAACGGTTGCATATGATTACCAATAATATAACAAACTTCTTAGGATGTCTTTGTTACTACTGTAACATTACCACTGACAAGACACTTTGTTGCTGTTGCAAAGAATATTCAATAAAGCCCATTTATATCACCTCTTGAAAGAGGAAAGGTGTCATTGGATAATTCTTGTTTATTGGTATTTTTTAAATACAGCACTTTCGTGACAAATCAAAAAAGTACTGATCCACGTTTGTTTTTCACAACAAAACAGTCAACCTCCAAAACGTTCAAATAATTTTCGCTTGTAAGTTATGAAAAATTATTCAAAATTAGTTCCGCCCATAAAATTATCGCCACTCCACTGTTGTCTGTTATCACTAACAGTAACCGTTACAATTAGAAAAAGAATATCAGTTCGCAGCCGTACGACATGGACAGTAAAAAAAGCAAAATTGATATATTCGATTTCTTGTCAAAGAACTTCCCACCAAATTTTTAATACATTGTCTTAAATAAAAGAATTTCTCAGAGCAATGGGCCAGCAGAGAACCTGGCCACCTAAAAAGGTTCGGTGGGCCGCACGATGAGAATCCCTGATTTAGAACGTTTCAAATTGTAAAGGAAACAAAATTAGCTTTTAGACACATGATATTTCTAATTAAGAATCAGAAAATATATAATTTCAGATTAGGAGAAATTTTAAGAATGAAATACATCAAAAATGGATACCTAGCATATTTTAACTTAAAAATGGAAAAAATGTTTAGGGTTTCATATCTTAGTATTAAAGAACACATAAAAGTAAAATAATAATAATAATAATGATTAATATGAAACCACTTGTTCTACTGTAAAAAAATAAGATCAAAGAGCGTTTGTAATTATGATGGCGTATATTTATAAAAAAAAGATAATGGTTATAAATGTTTCGGTAGATTGCAGCTAAGGAAATTGATGCTTATGAAAAATAAATTAACTATATTAACTTATGAAATTATATTATGCTTATGAAATATAAATTAACTGAATAATCATGTTTTAAGTAACATCTAAAGAGTATATTTATAAAGAAGTACATTCACACACAAAAAAAAACAATTTGAATGTTTAAATAGTTTTTAATTATTTATTTATTTTTCCTGTGACACTAACACTAAAAAATGTTAATCTTAAAAAATGTTTTATCTACAATAAAAACACACATAAGTGAACAAAATGCATTTGGTTTAAAAATATACGTACAGTTAAACCTATTTTTGTGCTGTAGACAGGGACCGCATAAAAAAATTCAAAAACTTCCTAAATTCTTACATATAACAAAAATTACAAATATTTTTTATGCGGTGGAGAGGTCGCACTTAAAAAAATACGCCAATTATTTACGAAATTTATGAGAAAGTATTTCCATAACAAAATAAATAATTAAATTACGCAT
>BMAO01010273.1:0-19326 GCA_019973975.1 Trichonephila clavata
TAGATGCAAAAGGATTAAAACCCTTATTTTTTTAAGGATGTCAATAGAAACCGGAAACACATCAAAATCGACAAACAGAGCGAGTATCCTACAAATTGGCTGTCGTCTATTTCATCTTCTTACTTCTGGCTGCGTCATAGAGTTAGAGTAACTTAGAGTTAGATGTTTGATGATGATGTTTGGTTCTGCCGCAATATATAATATAGTCCGAAATATAATTAAATTTTTTGAAGAGAATACATAAAAAAATTAATCTTTATGTCAGTTTCAGCTTATCTGGCATTCAAAATTTTGAAACAGTCTTAGAATAATATTTTTAGTGCATCTAAAGAGATTAAAACATAAGAAATTTGTATGTATATTAAAGCCTAAAAAAAGAAAAACCCGTTTCTTTCATTTATAATTCATTTCCAATTTTCTTTTGAAAGAGTTGATTTTTTTTTTTAATTTAAGAAGTTTTGTAATATAAATTTAAAAAATTATAGAAATTCGTGAAAATAAATATTGAATGAATAAGTTTGATTTTTAAAAGTTTTTCTCTCTTCTTTATTTATTACATACTGTTTATTTAATATATTTTTTGTGTAATATTTTTTACAAAGAAACTATTTTTGAAAACTTCATACAATAATTTTTAAGGTAAAAATCAATACTTGATTTTAAAAAAATGAAAATAAAACAACAAATAAATATATATTGACTGAAAATTTTATTCCATTGAAAAAATTTATAAATTTTTCTTGATCTTTTTTTTTTTTAAATTGGGGGCTTTTCCAATGAAAAACTAATACAGTTTTTTACCTTCATAGTTGGTTTTCCTTAAATAATTCACTTGAATTGAATTTTGTATGGATTGTCGATTTTTACAAGCCCCTTTAAATTATTTTGCTGACATGTTTTATTTAAAAAAAAGAATATTTTTTTTTATCACTGGCTCTCACATTTTTCCTAAATACTTTTTTTAGCATCAAACTATGTCAAATTTTTTGAGGATACACTTGATCATCTAATTTACTATTGCAATCATAAAATTAACTACTTTCTTGAAGAATTTTATTTGCACATTTTTCAGACTTGTTCCAAATTTAAAATATATTAATCGATATTTAATGATTGAAAATGTTATCTCTGTAAATTGTTTTATAAGAAGATGAAAAACGAAGATGGCATATCGTTCCTAACTGCTACACCACATTCACTATAGGAGAAAAGAGTCAAATCCAAATGTTATTCCTTTGCATTCGGTTTTTCAAAATTTATTCATAAAATACAAACTCAACTTTAGTGTTGTACTTAAAAATGCAACAATCTTTTTAATTGGAATTTCGGGAATATTTCTAAAATATTCTATAGCTTTCACATTCTTTTTTTTTCAAAAACTACCACAAAAAATGCACATTAGTGTACAATCTGGTTTCTAAAATTTTATTATTAAAACTAATACAATTGTACTTCTTTAATTATTTAAATATTCTTAAAATAGTTTATTTCATTTATCAAATAATAAATAATGTATAATTTGAGAACAATTCAGTTTTTATAAATGAATTACTTGTTGTGAAAGCTGTATAAAAATTCATATTTGCAATAATTTTAAGCAATTGTCATATTAATTAAAACTGTCAAATGTACTTTATTATTAAATTTTTTATGTAGGAATAATTGATGCCCCACAATGAGGAAAATTCACTATCAAGGATTGCAAGAAAAAAGCAGGAAATTTTTTACTATCACTCTGGAACAATAATCAACAAGAAAATGGAAAACAAATGTTATCGAATTCCATTGTTTCAATACTTTCCTATGAAAACAAAACATGTTAATTAAGATGGACATCTTAATTTTATGATTTCGGACAAGACTTTTATTTCAGTCCAGATAGTGAAGAATATTTTAATTTAACTGCAATAAAATTAAGTCAATAGTTCGTTTTTCTATAGAGATCAAACACAAATCCATTCTTTCATTTAAATAGATTTACAATATATTTAGAGCAATTTTTTGTGCATTTAAATTCAACATATTGGGATTATCCATTGACTTCAAATTGACTTCTAGAGGCTTAAACGGAAATATATAAAATGGTTTTTAAAATATTGTTTTCTTTTTTCAACTTCATATAAATATTCAGAAAGAATTATAATTACTTAACTCCTTTCATTAGAAAAAATATTAAATTTTCCCTCAAAAGAAGTTAAATAAATTTCTTTTGTAGTTTTAGTATTGTAATAGTACCATGTATCACTGGCTGTAATATGCTTTACAACTTTCTATTTTTGACGTAATTCTCCTATAATTGGTACTTCAATTCCACTCCTCACTGTTTTGGCTTTTTCATGTTTTTTCTTTTTTAAATTTTTCATGAGGATTTCATATCCTTATTCAAATTGCGAGTAATAAATTCACCGACATTATCTAAGATAAAGATTTAATTGTTGCCGATGCAAAATAAGATGCAAAGCTGATGGAGAGGGATTAAACATTTAACTGACTCTTAGATTTTCTTCCAATTTGAGAAGGAAAATGTCACCCATGATTTATGATCACTACTAGCAAACGTTTTATAACCTTTCCTGGAAGTGATTTCTGCGTAGGGTAGTATTGGCCATCATATTCTTCAAGCACTCAAAACGCTGCTTGTGCTAGCTATACAAAGACCTCTCCTCTTTTTTCGTATTTGAAACCAGCAGATAGCAAAATCATTTGCGGATCCTTTCATTCCATGCTTTCATTATATGAGTAGATATAAAATGCCGGTTCTGGGACAAGAGGAGCGCGGAGCCCGGAGGACCCCTGAGGGGGAAAGAAGAGATAAGGAAAGGGTGATAACGGTCTTCAGCATCCTTATCTGAAAAACGTTCTGCGCATGCGTTATCAAAATTTGAAATGCTGTGAATATACTTACTTACTACTCACTTTCCAATGAATAAATTTTTAAAGAAAAAAAAAAGATTTCAATAATATTTTCTAATTTACTGTGGTATAAACAATAATTGCAAACGATAATTATTTTTTATGAGAAGTTGATTCAGTCCAATCTTTTCTCGTATTGGTAAGGGGTCTTCTCCATCAATGTAATGAGGGAGAGGGACTTTGAGAACACTCATATTTTTAATGATAGAGGACCCGAATTTTTGCTTAATTAAATGAATTAATTAGTTAAAATTATTATATTGTTCAACTTGATTGTGGGAGTGGATGCAAAATTTAGTCTTGATGAAAGGGATGAACTTTTTGGAAAAATGAAACTTAATGTTCGTTAGAGCTATTTTCATTTTAATAAATGCTTTTCATTATTTAAAAACTAATTTTTAAATTTAAATTTATTTGCATGTTAGAAATTAAGCGAAAGGCATCCCATTATATACATTTGACTTAAAATTTATTGAGATAATAATAGTTTAAAAATTATATGTTTGTTACTTGAGTATTCAAATTTACAAAGGAGTTTCCAACCTTAAACATCCATTTTCTATTATGATATTCGAGCCTTCAATTTCTGCTTAAAACTTTTTTTGTTAGACGAATCTTAGAAAAACAAATAATCAATCCTTTCCCTCCCAAAATTATTTGATATTTTGGAATTTATCAAAAACTGTTTGAGAAGATGTCTGACATAGAATTTCATGAAGGCATACCTTCTGATGTAGAAAACATTAGTAATGCTCTCATAATAATAGATGACTTAATGAATGAAGTAGGAGAGGACAAAAAACATTCAAACTTGTTCACGAAAGGAAGCTATCATAGAGATATTTCCGTAATATTTACTAGACAAAATATTGTTTGCAAGAGAAAACAAATTAGGAGTATTTCTTTAAATACTTCTTACCTATGTTGTTTAAAAAATGTTAGAGACAAGCAACAGTTTAGCAAGACAAATGTATCCATCTCAGTTGAAATTTCTGAAGGAAAAATTATATTAAATACTAATGTTGGACATTTGATTAAACCCTTAGTGAGAGATAGAAAAATAAAACCTTTTGGGTTGGAATCATTTAACTAATTTTTAAACAGAAAATTTTCCCATCAAATCTTGTTAAGAATAAATATTTTAAAACAAAAACATTGTATGCAAAACCTTTGTCATGGGTTGAATATTAAGTGTAGCTTTTGTTCTTCAATATATTTCAATTTTTTTTCAATATTTTTCAACTGTTTCAGTATTTTTCAATTTTTTTTCAACATTTTAAAACTTTTTTCAATATTTTTCAACTGTTTCAGTGTTTTTTAATTTTTTCCAACATTTTCCAACTTTTTTCAATATTTTTCAATTATATTAATATATTTTAGTGTAAGAAACAAAAAAATAAATAAATAAAACAGATGAAAATGCTTAAGGGGGAGAAGAGAAAAGGGAAGGGTGATAACGGTCTTGGGCATCCTTATCTCAAAAACGTTCTGCGCATGAGTTATGAAAATTTGAAATGCTGTGAATTCATTGAATACACTTACTTTTTTTTCAATTAATAAATTTTAAAAGAAAAAAGAAAATTTCAACAATATTTTCTAATTTACTTTGTTGCAAACAATAATTACCAAAATAATTATTTTTTTTAAGAAGTTGATTCATTCCAATCTTGTTTTGTGGACAAGAATACTACACTGGTGCAAATGTAGTAGGCATAAATAGTGGAGTTAAAACTCGAATATTAAATATAAAACCCCGGGCATTTTTCACACCTTGCGGTTGTCATAGCTGGAATCTGATATTGGTAGACGCAGCTAATTCGTCTGTGGCAACAAAAACATTTTTTTTTTGGTTTTATTCAGAAGATTTTTTTGCTATTTTCAAGTTCCCGCAAGCACTGGGAAATTTTCAAAGACAAATTAAAGCTTACTATTAAGCCTTTATCAGACACAAGGTGAGAAAGTAGAATCGTCGCAGTGAAATCTGCATTATTACAATTTGATAATGTTGCTGAATGCATAGAAAACTTAAAAAACCAAACGTAACAATCCAACACACTCAGTGATTGCGATTCCATTTTAAATGAAATGTTCAGATTGGAATTTATCGTATCATTACATGTATGGTATGAGTTATTAACGTGTGTCAATACCATAAGAAAATTGTGGCAATCTGTACAAGCCCATTTATGCATTCCTCTTGAACATTTGCGTACATTTTGTAGCTGGATCAAAGAGTATCGACAAACTGGATTCGGAAAATGCTTGTCTGACGCTCGTAAGTTTATTGAGAAGAGCAGCTATGGTTTTCCAAAAGATTTTAAAAATAAAAAGGTAGCCAAAAAGAAAAGAATGTTCGATTATGAAAGTGGCGATCAACCTATAGAGTCTGTCAAAAGTCAGTATGAAACAGGCTTTTTAATACCATGATTGATTTTGTGATAGCAATATGGATTTTCATGTCTTTAAATCAACATTTTGAAAATTTTGGAATTCTCTATGACTTAAACAAGTTAAAAAATATTTCAAAAGAGCAAATACTGAAAAACTGTCCAGATTTACAGACAATCCTGCAAGTAGGTGAGAGCAGTGACATCCAATCTTACGAATTATATGAAGAACTACAAAATATGATCCCAAATTTACCTAACACAATTACAGATGTGAATTATCTGCTCCAATATGTCATAGAGAACGATTTGAAAGAAATTTTCCCAAATTTTTACATTAGTTCTTCAAGCTTTCAATATTTTCGACCCAATATTCAATCATAATTTTCTTCGCACTCCCCCCCCCTCCACCATACAAATAACAATGCATTGAATTCAATAATATTCTAATTTGACGCTGAAGCTACAATACGACTTTAAACTCTTAAGTGCCACCGGCGTATATATAAATCTTACTCAATCGGTGTGTTAAATATCCCGGACGTATATATACGTCTTTTCGAAGTACGATCTTTCCTGTGCACTGCTATCCATAAAATTATTCCGAAAGCTTTGGAATGCAATAAACGAACATTGGCAGTGTTTGCGAAGGATTTACTTATATCAGAGGATTTCCTCATTTTTCTTCTCCCCCTCCCCATACATCACATACGTGCGCCTATGTAGAAAGCGAAGGCATTGGGAGTTAACCGCTTTTAAACGGCAGTTAAGGGGTTATTTACAAACCGAACAAATTATCAAGATAAGTGTTAATTTTTCTTTTTAATTTTAAAAATGACAAGGCCTTGTGGGTTCACTTGTAATTATTAAATTTGTTCTTAACTTAGTATTGTTAACTTAACAATAACATTGTGCAGTACTGATACATTTATAAGTGTATTATATCAGTGTAAAATTTAATTTTATTTTTTATTATGTCAGAATGTATTTTGTTTACTTTCAGTAAATAAATAATTTGTTTGAAATAATTTTTTGTTTTCGACTTTTCTATATGTTTGCGCTCCCCTAGTAGAGTTAACAAGCCCCCCCCCCTACGGGGCACGCCCCACAGTTTGAGAAACGCTGATTTACCTCGTCTTTTGAATTTTGTTAACAATACCTGTAAGTGTACCACTTCTGCTGAGAGAAGCTTTTCAAAATCAAAAATGATAAAAGCAGGTATAGCATCCAAGATAAATTACAAACCAATCATTACGGATTTCAGTAAAAATAAAAGTAGAAAATTTATGTTTCTTTAATTTTTCTTTCTTTTGATGTGTAACATCGTTCCTCTCGATTGCTGGAGATTTGTGGGAGTGATGTCGTGAAAAGGGACGGAAATGCGTAACAGGAAGTTGGGGAAACGCGCGCTATTCAGTGAAGTTCTGTTTTTCTCCTTCATTCGGGAGGGGCTCCGCCCCCCCCCCCTGCGGTCTAGGCCGTGGGAGTTTTGTTTTTGTTTTCTCACTTTAGGATCAGAGAAGCTAAGTCCTTTAGGCAGAGCCGTGGTTAGACAATGACGAACGTGTTTCGATACCTGACTTCGATTGCTGCGTACAATTTAAACTAGTGTTGCGATCTATCGTAAACAGAACAACTCACATGTTGTGGCTCGCATATGGATATTACTTATCGTCAAACAAGTGGACTGGGTATTGTTAGTAAAGATATTGGGGACATATGTGCGGCAAAATGCTTATTTGAAAATGGACAAACAGTGATTTCGGTGGTCGTATACATTTCTCCGAATCAAACAGCTCAAAAAATTAAAGATTTCCTGCATTTTTTACTTTTACCATATACCGAAGGAGGTTATGCTCTTTTTAAAAAAACCATCACTCGCTTCTCATGATTTTGAGTGGTGATTTTAAAGTTAACTTCAGTTTGCTAGAAGCCGAGTCACTCATAGCTTTTTTGAATGATGAACACAAGCTCGAAATGAAAACAAATCGAAATGCTTCGACAACTAGCAGTGGTACTGTTATTGACGCTATTTTTCAACGGTTCTTAAATACTTTGAAAAGGCAAGTATATGTGTAATATTTTAGTTATTATAAATTATCATTACCGCTCTTCCCCAAATTGAACAAGAATAATTATTTTTGATAAAAAATTGCATTACTCCTCGTGTTAGTTAAATAAAATTTTCATTAAAGATATAATTATTCCATAGAAAATTATTGCCAATCATACTCGATTCATTTTTTTCAGAATTTAAGTTGCTATTGCGAATTTTTTTACCCCGATAGCATGTTAGATGTTACACATCGTATGCGACTACTGTAAGGCTCGTTTCTTTTCTTTTTTTTCATTATTATTTAATGTGCCAAAGAAATATGAATAAAAAGTTTAGTTTATTTCTTTTATGAATAAAAATTGCTTTTTTTTTATTTTAAAAACCCTTTTCTCTTACGCCACCAAAGGGCCTCGCGAAATGTATCTTGCCCACATAAATTTCAGGTCTCGCGCCGCCACTGCCAGAGCACCCTTGTTCCTCCTTCAGATCTTACTTTGCCAGCTATGTTTCGGGAGGGTTTTTTCCTTAACTCTGACTTTTACCTTTCCTTGTTTTTGCTGTTTTTAGAGTCTTTTCATTATCCACCACTTATGGACCCACCCTATCCTAGAGTGACAGCCGCAATGAAAGGTTAGTATCATGTGGTTTGGATACTCTAGTTTATTTATTATCTTACGGAATCCCGGACCACCCACCGACCCTCCCCTTTTGTAAATGAGTACAGTAAATTAATGAAATCATTTGAAATTACAGTATAGAGAGTGTACATTAGTATATGAACTGTTTTCTCAACCTGTTTTAATTATCTTTTTCAACGCTTATCGCTTTACTATCTTTTAGACTTCCTTATTCATTGTTGAGTCACTGTCATTGGTACTTGTGCACAACAAGGGTTTTCTTCGAGCTTTGATCATTGCAATATCATTTTGAAAGATTCGAAACATCCAACTGTTAAGCTTTTCATTTCCCATTGTAAATCTCGTTTTAATCTTTACTCTCTTGAGGGCAGAAATAATTCTACCATGATTCACGAGGCGGTGGTAAGTTCACACTGTAATTTAATTTTTCTCTCTCTTTTTTCGCCCAAGGCATGTGCCTGAGCGGAAAAACGGCCCTGTACGGACTTAAACGGATAGCAGAAGTTTAGTGTTGTTGGAGCCAATTTTGTTCAACTTATAAATTATTTGTAATTGTTGTTACAACAGATCTTTCCCACCCAAAATTCTCGAAGTAGCTTTTTACAATAGTATATTGCGTGTAATGTATAGAAATTTCCACTTGTCCAGTAGATTTTTTACAGTAAAATACAGTTTTAGCGTGAATTAATGTTTTTGCTTGATTACTTTTACATCCTCCAAGGAACATTCACCCGAGGTATATCAAAAGATACCTCTTTATCATTAATTTCCGTATCTGAAATGATGATTCATTTAAATGAGGGAAGAAAGAATTGAAACCGTTTTGAGTTATTAATAGAATTCCGGTATATGTATTTTAATAATTGTGAATTTTAGAAGAAATAAAAATCGTTGTGGAAAAATAATTGATAAAATTTTTTTCATAATATTTTCTGATTTGTTGTATTTAAATTACATATGTATACTAGAAATAATAAAATAGAAAATGTTTCAAGTCCCAATAGATTAATATTTTATAGATTGGTTTACATATTTCGTCAGAACTTTTCTTAGAAAAGTAACAATAAACTTATTTTTACATCCTATATATGTTGCAATACTGAACTGCAGCATATCAATACTTTCATAAATGGAAGTTCAAATATTTTTTTATAAAGAAAATCGTATTATTCAAATTAAAAATAATAAAAAAGATTATAGATTCAAACAAAATAAGATTTATGTTTGCAACTGGACCAATTTCTCTTAGCCTATACACACAACTAACATTTTTTTAACATTGTGCTTTTTATAGCTTTTGGAAAGTTAAACAATTCCAGAAAGTCTTATACCCCCCCCCCCTTAATAGCAAGATATTTTAGAATGGTTCATTTCTAATTTGAGTACTTTTTTCCAGATTTTAAATGAAATTGGTAATTTAAATTTTCCAATTTTTTAATCATTCCATAAATTTTTTATTATAAAGTATAATAATATTTATGCTACATATTTTAAATATTGCGTTTAATTAGTACAATGTTTAATTTCTAAAACTATATTTTTTCTAATTAAAACATTGGTTAATAATATGAATGTTGGCAGATGCGCATACAAAGGGGGGTGTCATTAGGGGGCCGGACACCACCCCAAAGCTAGCGCTTTTTCAATTGATGATAATCCTATATATATATATCATAAAATTTAATTAAGTACTTGTAATTAGCAATTTATTTTATTAGTCAATGCTAATTATTAATTCAGTTATTTATTTTTTACTGTTTTTTGTTAACAAAATCAGAAGAATCAATAGGTGTTGTCTTGAGGTATGATATGAGTTGGAGGACTTTTGATCATGGACCCCCCCCCCCTTTAAAATTTTGTAAGCACTACTGAATGTTGGGCTTGTATCTGTATGTAATTTGAAAAGAATTAAAATAAATTGTGTACATTTTTAAGCAATTATATAGCTTAGTTAAATATAATAACTATTTCTTAAGTTTTATATTTTCTTCAGACCATTAATAAAAAACAGACATATCTATTAAAATCTATACTTTTATTTGGGTAAAAAATGTACATCATATCAACAAAAAATTTAAAAGTCAACAACAAAATAATTGTATAGTTGTTCTTTTACTCCAATGAGTATTAACTTTGTAATTATAAATATAGAAAAACAAATTAAAATAAAGAATTAATCGAGTATATAAAACTACAACAAATAGAAATTTAAAGAACAATAAAGCAAAAAAATGTTCAATTATAACAAAAATTCCATAATATTTCACAAAATTCTTATTATACAATTCTTACAAATTGGAATGAAATGAAATGCAGAAATACAATAAAATAATTCCCATCATCTTAAAAATTTCATTTACATACAAAAAATTCTTGAGATTCTCATTAAAAGTAGGTACTTTTTGCAGATTATATATGACAGGTAAGAATTTTTAAGAACACATTTAAATGCTTCATGAACTGTTACAAAAGTGGATTAATCATTACACATTGATGCTAAATATATAAAATTTATAAAAATAAGTGCAATAGCTAAAAATAATACTTTAAAAAAATTAATATTTTTGAAACAACATGTGTAGAAATTAATATATCACAGAAAACCTTAAAAGTTACAAAAATGCTTGAAGTAGAAATTTTTTAAAATAATGGTAATAAAATTTAAAAAAAATTAACACAATTCCCTCTGTAAAACTGCTATGAGTTGTACATATCAATAAACTAAACAAAAATATCAGTTGTATTCTTATAACATTTCTTTTAAAGGGTAAATAAAAATAGTTGTAAGTTTATATATTTAAAAATCTGTTTCCAGTTCAGTTATAAGATTTTTAAAATTTATTGTAAAATAGGGAGTGAATTTGGCAAAAAATAATTATCAAAAACATTAATCTCTTGTATTGCAACTGTATGTACTTGAAATAATTATATCAATTATGCATCATTTATTTATATAATTTATTTAAGCCAATATGAAAACATCTTACAATATTAAATTTCTTTAGCAGCAAATTAAGGCATCATTAACATCTAAAATTGTGTTGCAATAAAAATCCTTTTTAGCAGATTTAGGGGAAAAATTTTAAGTTACATGCCCTAGAAACTGAAGAAGTCAATACTGCACATTGTGTATGGGTCATAATATTCCTTTAATAATAATGCATTTCTAATATATATTTTCCATTTTACTACATATTGAGAAATCATAAAACTGAATTATTAATATCTTAACACCACACAACACTGATTTCAGTCAAGGACGAATCAGAAACCAGAGATCTCTAGACATGCTGGAACCAGCTTAAAACTAATTAAATCTGGTTCATTTTATAAATGTGGTGGTATTTCCAACATAAACCTGAGACTAACATTTTTACTACAAATTTGATAATCTTCAGACAATTTTTTAGATTCGTTTGAGGGTCATGATACTTAATTGAATGTGTGGTTTTCATACGATAAATAAATACACAAGTAGTTTTTGAAAATAAATAAATGGTTTGAATTTTCCAAACTACAGTAATTTGAGTATTCTTTGAAGAATATATCAAATAATTACAATGACCTAGATTTCATTTTTTAAGGTTTTGTTCAACATTGTTTTATATAGAATAAAATGCAATATGAAGTTTACATAGAACATTCCTTCCTTTGTGTGTAAGGTTTAAACATTAAAAGTTTAGTGGATTATTATGATAGACGAAACTTGGGACACAGAGCATGGTCCAAGAAAAGTGCAAAACACTGTTCTAGAAACTGGATGAAATTAAATAAAAATACAATTTGATACAAATAAAATTTACAAAACAAATACTTGAAAGAAAAACATTACATTCCACAGTTTAAATAAAATCAAATAACAGAAGAGCTATATTTTAGAACACAGAAAATAGATTATTTTTAGTACTAATCATTAATATTAGATATCTTATTTTCAACAAAAAGCACTGAAAAACGTTAAGTAGATATAAAGCCTACCCGAATTTATGAATTCAGCTATCCAGTCTTCAAAACTTTTTTTAATGAAGTATGTAATTTTACAGAAAGAACAGTTGAGTGAAAAAGTTAACTTTTGAAGAATGTAAAAAATAAGTTTTACAAGAAAAATTTGTATCTTACATATTCTGTTAATAAATACCAGTTTTAATATTGTAACATACTTCAAAATAAACTAAGAAATTAAATTTCCTAGTTTATTCATTTAAATAAAGATTCTTATTTTTCAAAGACACTAGCTTTCAGCATAATGAACACATTATAGAAAATTCAATACATGAAACTCTGAATGAAATTTTTATATTGTATGATGGAAAATGCTTTAAACATCTGGGATATATTAAAATAAATTTCTTTCAGAACTGCTTTTGAAAGACATATTGCTTGAAACTATTTTCTAAGACTAAATATCTATGACTTTTTAAGTATAATTTAATCAAAAAATTGTTATATATTGTTAAATTTTGTTAGCAGTTTCCAAGAATAATTCTACAGAAAAGAAAAACAATTAATTCAAAGCAAAGTCAACAATTTTACATCGTATCTGCTCTTCAACATATAGGCATAATTGTTTCGGAAATCTTGCAAAAATGTATGAGAACTCCATTTTGATTTTGGAAAATATGTAAAAAAACAGGCCAATTAAACAATTTAATTGAAATATATGCATATGGCAAGTATAAATGTTATATTTCTTTAATGGTTCATGGACAACCTACAATTATGAAAGAAGTAAAATTCTTATTATGATAAAAACGAAAACATGCATTTTATTTCTGATCTACTACTTAACAAAATTCCAGTTCAAATCAAATTACAAACAATGAGAGAGAAATATACTATATAATCCATACAATAAAAATCTTAAAAATCAATTACCCATTACACCAAACATTTTTTAATTTAAACATTATATTTTTAATGCAGAGTTGTCGGAGTTTTAAATTTAGTTATGAGAGAAAATCAAAAATAAATTTTTATTCTCTTTAAAAATAAAATTTTGAAATTTCAAAACATTTATAAATAGAAGAAAATACAGCTTACTTTAAAACATTCAAATAATGGTAAAGAACAATACATATAAAGATATACTGGAGAATTCTGAAATCGATGGAGAAATTAGAAAAATATTACAAATAAGATAATATTTTTTATTACAATATACTTCAAATTTTAAAGTGCACAAGTTTAAATTTATTTATTGCAACTTCCAATTTATGATACAAACATATTTCAATAATAACATGCCTCAGTATTCAAAACATGAGAAAAATATCACATTGCTTTATCAGAATTTGTTTTTAGAACTTATCCTATTTTTATAGAAAAATATATAAAAAGTAGTAACAAATTTTACTTTTTGGAACCTTCAAATAATTTTCAAAAATTCAACAAGAGGAAAGAGGTATTTTTCATACACAACTGACTAATATAAATATATGATTTAATAAAAACAATCAAAGATATATTGCAATTAAAACAAAATTCATTAAGGCATCAAAGAAATAAACACAATTAATATTAAATATAAATAGATATATCGATTATTTGGTTCCTTGTTGGGAATGAGGGATCCTTATAATTAGAAAGAAACAATATCTTCTACCAATTTTCTATTCAATTTATATAAAATTAAGTATTCTTTTCTGGTATAGAATAATTAATTTGCTTAATTTCCTGTCATGAATATACTATACATTAAAGTTATTAATTTTTCCAATTCTGTTAAATGTGAATCATAAAATAAGTCTTAGCAATAAAAAAAGCAACAACCCTATGATAAAAATATCACGTTTCAAAGTCACAGAGTTAAATTTGCTAATGCAAAACTGATAAACAATTGCATTTTGTCATACTAAAATAATATTCTTATCAATTAGAAAAATATAGAACTATACCAAATTTTGGTCTGCCTTTGTTTAAAATTGTAAAAATGACAGATAACAAAAATTTACAATTTCATGACTTTATCACAGATGGCACAATTGTTTCTTTAGCTGGATTCAATTTTAAGCATTGGCAGCAGCGGAAACCTTAAAAGAGAAAGTAATTTTTTGATAAAAAATGTTTGCATTAATTAATCATTAAGTATTACATTAATCCATTTGCACAAATTAAGAGTTCATTCTCTAAGTATGAAATGACATGGTTAATATAAATATAAATTAAAGAAAGAATAATGCAAATTTTGTTGATTTTACCATCACCAAGATTACAAGCACAATATGATAGTTACATTATATTTAATTCAGACATACATATAAATTGTTCTGTTTTCTAAGCCCAATACAGTAACAACCTGAAAAGGGGGATCTTATTCAAAATAATTTGCAAAAGAAACTTAATTTTTATTCAAAATTACAATTTTTAAAATTGTTCATAAATATCTTCATGAAACATATGATTCTTCATTTATGTACTATGATATTAAAGGTACAAGTGTCAAAAACAACCCTAATAGCTTTTGCAATGCTCATAGCAACTGGACAAAATTGGTATTATTCTTAATGGATAAAAGGGAAGTAAATTTTAATGCAAAGTGATAATTTAAATTAACATAGCTAATGAAATTCTAAAAAGAATTTTGTTATGGAATCTGACTTTTTTTGGCAGAATTAAATATATAATGGTTTAAATAGTTTAGAACTCAAATTTTATTTAAACATAATGACTGATCTCGGATATATTTTGAAAAAAATTAAGAGACTATATTCTAACTTCAGGAAAATAATCCATAATGTATTCCTAACGAAACATTGCATGGTTAGTAGATTGATGGTTATAAATGTAAAGTACTATAAACAGCCATTTTATCTAAAAAAAAAAAAATTTTAACTTTTTCAAATATTTTCTAAATTATTCCAGGAAATAGTGTGGCATTTAGAATTTAGGAGTTTCATAACATGAGAAATACAAAGTACTTATAGATTTTAGTTCAGTTAAATTTTTTTCTTCTTAATTGTATTTAACCAGTCACCCCCCCCCCCCCCTCTATTTTAGAATCGAGGAAATAATTATCTATCGCTTTGAAAGACCAATTCAATATTAGGAGGCCCATTATTTGAAACCTTACAACTCTGAAAGATTGGAACAGAATTTTATGAAATTTTGAACTAAGAATTCAGTTGTGTGTGCTGCTACCATAAAATAAAAATTTTCCTTAAAATTTAATTAACCATGCAAATTACTTCACTCATTAAAATAATAATTTGATATGCTTTTATAGGCATTAAAGGTAGCATCTATTTTTGTCCAATAGTAAATCATTGTTGCAGTGGCATAACGGAAAATAACTGCCCCCCCCCCCCGCGCAAGGTCAGGTCTTGGGCCCCAAGCCGGATCTTATGTATATATATATTATATATATGAATATATATATAAAAAATATATATACACTTTCCAGAGAATGTCTGCGTTCACCTACTACTGCTTACATAAACAAAGAAAAAATATTTTTAAACAAGAATTTAAAAATTTTTTCAGAATTATATTTTTTTTAGTTTATTCTAAGTATTGAGAACAACAAAAGTAAACTCGGTTTGCTTTCATAGCTTTTAAAATAAAGACAGGTTTGTAGCGATAACAACAAAAATCGAGTAGAAAAATTCTGCGTTCACAGTTTTAGTAGTGAATGTAAAAATTATTAGGATAAGCTATTGGATAATAGCAGCTAATAGCTGGTTAGATAACCCCGTCTTTTGAAAACATCCTGAAATCGTTTCGGCATTGAATTTGCAAGTCTAGTGGTTTCTTCAGGACTTATCTTCTCTTATTCGTCCTAAATAATACTCTTCAACGTATCCTTGCTAGATATATTGTGTTGACGAATCCTACGCTCCATAAAATCCCATAGGTGTTCTATAAGATTCAGATCAGGTGACTGTGGAGGCGAGTGCAGTTGATTTGGGACATTATACAGGACCCAAAGCTTCACAATCTCAATGGCATACTTAGGATAGTTGTCGTGTTGGAAACGAAACAACAATCCTAGGCCGAGTTTGGTGGCATTTTCCTTTAAATTGTCTTTAAGACATCGAGTTAATCCTGTTTGTTCATAATTGATTCAATATATTCCAATTTTCCAACACCATTGCTCGCCATGCGCCCCCACACCTTAACACCACCACCGCCATGCTTTACCGTTGGTTCTAAATGCACTTTTTGAAGTGCTCTGCAAAGTTTTTTCCATACCAACTTATGACCTTTATGCCCAAAAATTCAAAATTTGCCCTCATTGGAGAATATTACAGTCCTCCCGAACTCTGAGGGCTTATGAATGTTTTTTTGCAAAAGCTATCCGTTTCAGCCGGTTGGTCATTGAAATACAAGACTTTCTGCAAGGCCTTTTTCTTGCAGTATCCGCACAAATGTTTTTCTTAAAACTTCTCGTGAATGTCAGTTTCTATTTGAGTTGTAGTTAAAAGCTGATTTTTTTCGCCAAGGATATCATACATAGTTTTTCTCTGATTGTGAATTTAGATGGACAACATGTGAAGGATGTTTGAATGTGTAAACTCCTGTAGATTTAAGGGAGGTCAGTAGGGTAAAAATCATGGAATGATCGATTTTGAGTTTTTGATATTTCTGAAATCTGTATTTCATTACCTTTCTAGGGATATAACATTTATGCCATATTTTCAATTAGAACTATGTCAAAATGACTTTTAAAAAATTATCAACTGGTGGGCCACGCCCCCTTTTGACAGATATTTGCCTTTTAAATATCCTGAAACAATTGCAAAGCCTTCTTATGTGTTTATTCAAACGCAATTAACTTTAGATAACAGTTGACTGTTCGATTAACTGTATTAGTTTGGTGGCGGAATTTCGAGTTACAACATGCTTCCAAGAGTTTTAAAGTATTATTTCTTATTAAATATTTACTTTCACAAGGTATGATTTTTTTCAAACTACTATTTTCATAATTTATAATTTTAAAATTACTTTTTAAAAAAATAAAATTTTTCTAAATTTACTGTATGTGAAAAAAAAAAGCTGCAAATTTACATTATATATTCCTTATGCATTATTGTGGATACTGAAGTGATATTTTGAAAATATTACAACAAAAAAAAACATTTAGCTTAGAGCACATGTGTCAAAAAACAAAACAAATTAGATGATAAATGTCTGTTTTTAAAAAAAACTAATTTTTAAAAAAAAATATCACTTCAGTATAAATATAAATGTTACTTAACTGTACAGACAAGTTTTTAAAACTTAAATATTCAAAAGTTTCTGAATGAATTGTACATACAAAATTCAGATGTGTAATACCATTTGTCGTTGCAAGAAGCTGGTTAAATACATAAAAATACCTAAATATCATGTTTAAAAACATAAAAACAGTTTTATTTTTGCTGTTTAAGAAATCATGTGTACAGTTTAGAGAAACTTTTGAAATTTAAAAGTCTTAGAAACTTATGTTTGCATGTGAACACACAGAACACATATGAAAACTTTCGAAATGACGTAAAATCATGTTTTTTCAAATGCACACCAAAACCATATAGATAAATTTTTTCCCATTATATTTATGATGATATTTGCTCTACTTTGATATTTGTAATACATAAATGCTACAAATTCTTCTAAAATTTATAGCGATTTTGTGATAATAGATGTAAATTTTACAAAATATCTCGTTAAACAAAAACTGAAAAATGTTATATATGTATTTTCTGACAATTTGAAAACATTTTTGATGCTTTTTTTACTTAAATATATTGACTTGATGATAATGTTGAATAAAATGTGGCAAATACATGTTGGAAGGTCATAATTTTTGTGATAAAGTGACATTTCATGTTAAAAATGCATTTTTCAAAAAGTTTGTTTATAAAAATTTATGTTCTTTTTTCTCAGAAAATAATGCAAGGATGCTCATAAAATTTCAGTAAAACATAACTCATATGTACACTGAACATAACCATGTACACTGAAGTGTGCCTTTATAAATTTTCCCAAAATAATTTAACATAAAGCATTTATCGTAGAAAAAAAATGAAAATTTTCAAGAAATTCATAGTAATATTTTTATGTTGCATGGTTTTGAAAAAACTTAACATTATATTTGAAATATCTCACTTCAGCATAAATATTAAAGTCTAATTAATATTCAGACTAAATCAGAAGTCTTAATATTTAACAGTTTCTGAGAAAAAGTAAACATATATATGTGATGATACGGGATGATTTTTGTCGTTACCTGTAAAGCTTGTTATGCACATAAAATTACATAAAGTTCATGTTTAAAAACATAAAAACAAATTTTTTCTTTTGGATATCATTTATGTAATATTTAAATAAACTTTTTAATTCTGATACTTTAAGAAATTGTGTTTACATGTGAATATACAAAGCACTAGTGAAACTTTTCAAAATGTCATTTATTCATGTATTATATTTTTAATTTGTGTCTTTTTTTTAAAAAATTTATTGTATGCATGAACTGGAATTTTTTATTTTATATTTCATATATATTGTGTATACTGAAGTGAAATTTTTGAGATATTCCTCAGACATTTAGCTAAAAAGCAGATGTCGTAACATAGAAAAGGAAAGTTTCTATAAAATTCATTATTCTACTGTGCAAAAATTACATTTTTAAACAGGCTGATCAATTTTTTAAAAAATTTCACTTCTGTATAAAGATAAATGTTAATTTAATGCACACATAAATTTTTAAGCTTTGTTTTCAATAGATTTTTAGTAAAGGTACATAAATATATCCCAAAATGCAATGCCCTTTTTCGTTGCACAAAACTTGTTACATACAAAAAATACACAAATTTCATGTTTAAAAACATAAAATCAGTTTTCTTGTTGTTTTGGATACCATTTATGTAATATTTTAAGAATTCTTTTAATTCTGATACTTTAAGAAATTGTGTTTACATGTGAATTTATAAAAAAGTAATGAAATTTTTCGAAATGTCGTATAATGATGTATTACCAAAGCCATATTTTCATGTATTGACACATTTTTACATGGTATTTTGATACTTATAGTCAACTTGGATGGACAGTAATGTATCAGAACTAAAAATTCTTCAAAAATTGATGCATAATTTGAGAAAATGATGCAATGCTATAAAATATCTCGATAGATTAAAAGTGAAAAATGCTATACATGTATTTTCTGAGAAATCTAAGTAAAAGAAATAAGTAAAAAGTCTTAAAGTTATTGAGAATAAGCTAATATTTAAAAAAATAGTGCAAATACAGATTGTAATTCATAATTTTTTGATGAAGTGACATTTTATAATAAAAATGCAATTATCTCAAAACGGTGTTTTTAAAAATGCGAGTACCATTTTCTCAGAACCTATTCAAA
>BMAO01010274.1:0-28218 GCA_019973975.1 Trichonephila clavata
CTTATTGTGGATGCATTTTCTCAACTTTGCTGCCCAAAATGTTTTGCTGGAAAAAGTAGAGCTTTTTGAGGATTCCATGTATGGATTATGCTCTCATTTTACACTAAAATGTAAATGCTGTGACTTTTTCTTTGCATTTGCTTCATCAAAAAAAAATTGTAAATGCACCAGTCATAAATACCAAGCTAGTATATGGTATGCGGCAGATAGGCAAGGGTTTTGCTGGTGCATTTAAATTATGCTCAACATTAAATTTGCCTCGACTGAGACAAAAAATGCTTTCAAAAATCAGGAAGCAAAGCTTTTTAAAAGTGGTTCAGGAAGTAGCTGAGGAATCCATGAAAAAAGCTGCTACTGAAATTGTGGATATAAAAGAAAATTTTTCATCTGATTTTGTAAAATGTGGCATATCTGTGGATGGCACATGGCAGCGTAGAGGCTATACGTCTATGAATGGTTGTGTTGCTGCAATATCAGTTGATACTGTAAGGTGTTAGACGTAGAAGTTATGTCGTCCTACTGTCCTACATGTAAGAGACTTCAGACTATGCCAAGAAACTCTGAATATGAGTCGTCAAAAAGCCGACCACATATGTCAGTGTAACTTCACGGGATCTTCGTCAAAAATGGAAATTGTGGGGGCTTCACGAATACTTCTTCGTTCAGAAAAAAACCGCAGACTTCAATACACGCAATATTATGGAGATGGTGACTCAAAAGCTTTCATGAGTGTGAAAGACACTTATGGAATGAACAGTGTGACAAAGTTTGAGTGCATTGGCCATGTACAAAAGAGAGTGGGCTCGCGTCTAAGAAAGCTAAAAACAAAAACTAAAGGACTGTCTGGTAAAGGCAAATTAACTGATAATTTTATCGACCGACTTCAAAATTACTACGGAATTGCTGTACGCAGTAATGTCGGTAACTTAAATGCCATGCAGCAAAATGTAATTGCTGCGTTATATCACTGTGCATCAAGTGATAAGAAACCGATGCATGGTCAGTGCCCAATAGGGAAAGACAGCTGGTGTTATTTTCAGCGGGGGTGGCAAATGGAACAAATGTACCACAAAATATGCTGGTTTATCAAATGATGTTTTAAATAAAATTAAACCAGTATATTTAGAACTATGCGACAAACAGATATTAAGTAAGTGCTTACATGGACGCACGCAAAATGCAAATGAGTGTTTTAACGGAATAATCTGGCAAAAAGTTCCGAAAGAAGTATTTGTTTCGCTCAAAACAATTAAATTTGGGTCGTATGATGCTGTTATACATTTCAATGAGGGATTAAATGGGTGCCTCAAAGTTTTTAATAAGATGAATATTGAAAATCCTGGGGTGTTTACCTTACGGGGATATAAACATTTAGATAAATGCAGAATCGTGAAACCGATTCATAACGCAGACCCCAAAACAAAGAAACATAGGAAAATTTTAAGAGCCCTTAAAAAGAAAAAAAATATTGTTTTAGAAGTTAAAGATGGAGAGAATTATAAATCTGGTGCATTTTAATAAGAAAGTAAGTGTTTTTTCTTGTAATCAGATTAGTTTAATGTTATTTTTGTCGTTTTCCTCAAAATGAGTTTTTTTACATTTTTTCTTACCGCAAAACACAATATCTCAAAAAGTTATGCTTGGATGAAATAAAAATTTTATATATATGTTTTTTAAATACTAATACAGGGAATAGACCTCTCTTAAGATTTTATGTTGAGTAGAAATTTTTTTATACAGCAATAAAGAGAAAATTACAATAGCTTTTAAAGAAAATTTCAACGTTAAGAAGCTCGAAACACAATAGCTTTTCACGTAATGGTTATATCACCAAAATAAGTGTCTATTCCCTAGATAAGGTTGTATGCTATATTATTCAATTTACAAAATGTCAATATATTTATTTTATTTTCAGTTATCATGTTTTGCGTAAAGTCTTATTTTTGCTTATTTTTTCATAAAATACCCCTTTCACAGAAAAAATGTACACAAATAAGACTTTACTTGGGTGTTTTTCTGATTTTAAAGACCCATAAGGTCATAAAATATGCATTAACAGGCAAAATTCAGGTTAATTCAAAAAATTTTCTTCGAAGGTGTTCTGTTACCTTAATTGGGAGAGCGTTTGACTGGTTTGACGTTATAGGGTTCGAGTGTGTAAATGAAGAAGCGACTGCATTTGAAACGCTTAAAAAGAAATTGTCAGATAGTTTTCCTGTAATACGGAATAAATCAGAGTTAGAGGCTCAGTTTTTTTCATCGAAACAACGGAGAGGTCAAGCCCCGTCAGACTTTATTTTTCAGCTATTAAAAATTCATAAGGCTTTAGATTTGAATTATGATGAAATAAAATTGGCCGATCACATAGTAATGCGACTAGAACCCCAAATAATGGATTATTTAGAAGTTCGAAACCCCACAACGAAAGCTCAGTTGGTAGAGTTGGTAGACCGGTATGAGGAACGTCATAGCTGCAGAGAAAACCAGGGTTCGAGTAATAATTTTGCTAGACGAAGTTGGGATGTGAGTAGGAATCCTGAGGAAAGAAGGAATAATAGAAATTGGAGAGATACTGGGGTCGGAAATAGTCAAAATGATCAAAGAGGACTAGGCAGGGGTGCGAATAATTTTTCTCGTCGTAATTATCAAAATCAAGGATTCGAGGGAGGAAATCGCTACAATCAGCCAAATCAGCGAACAGACCGGTACCAGAACCGTAGGATGGTGGTTAGGAAGGTTCCTAATGATGATTCAGCAAAGCAGAATTGGAGGCGTGTTGATTGCAACAGCGAAAGGCAAAGAAATGCCAATTTAAACTTCTAAGCGATTGTGTTGCGGGAGGTAAACGATCGCTAGT
Source organism: Trichonephila clavata (assembly GCA_019973975.1). Classification (NCBI taxonomy): domain Eukaryota; kingdom Metazoa; phylum Arthropoda; class Arachnida; order Araneae; family Nephilidae; genus Trichonephila; species Trichonephila clavata. The sequence goes on from BMAO01010274.1 coordinate 2,858, forward strand.
TAAGTCAAATCCTCCTAATAGAATGAAACTTAAGGGGTCTTAGGGGTGTTAACAATTTTTTTTTTCGAATTTTCGAAAAAAATATATCTTGTTCTTCATTTTTTTCTGAACATTTTGATACTAACCACGTGACAATACTCTAAAAACTTCGAAAGTTATTCAAAAAATTGCAAACAGCAATTTAGTCATAACAACTTTTAAATGGACAGATGCCACGCCCATTTATTTTTAAATTTATGCATACCTTTCATTTTTCTGTTTTTAATAAGCCTCATGAAATATTTTAAGCGCTTGAGTTGATCAGAAGGAAGCCTGCAACTCAACACATTCATTCTGCCGTGTTTTGATTCTGTTGTGTTTACTTTAGTACACGTTTTTTTAAAACGCTTATCTAAATCGAAGATATGTGTTGTTTTATTCTGAAAAAATCGTTGGGCAATCGCTCCGAAATAAATATTTAAAGGTAAGTGACTCACATGTTACAGATATGAAAGATACGAGGAAGTGTGTAGAATTGAAAAGTACAAGTAAGTGTGCCGAAATGAAAAATGCGTCTAGTAAAAAACTTTCAGGAATTCAGACTTCATTAAAGTCAAATCTTGTTAAGGTAAGTGAAAACTTCAAAGAATATCGTATTTTTGATTTTATTTCAACCTTTAGCTCTATTTTGTCAGTATCATGCTGTTTAAAATGTCATAAACCATTAACAATTAATGAAAAATCCACTCGTGGTTTATATTCGAATTTTGAAATACATTGTAAAAACTGTGGGAGTATTTGTACTTTTTCAAGCTGTGAAAACATTGGGAATAAAAATAATGCTCCAGAAATTAACAGAAGATCTATTTTAGCAATGAGATGCATAGGTCAAGGTTTAGAGTCATTAAAAACCTTTTGTTCTGTAATGAGTCTTCCTAATCCTGTTGAACAAAAATCATATGATGTTATTAATAATAAACTTTCACTTGTTATGAAGGAAGTCGCCGAAGAAAGCATGAACAGGGCAGCTGTCGAAGAAAATTCTTCGTTACCTGATAACATTTTAACGGTAAGTGGTGATGGGACCTGGAAGTCGAGAGGACATTCATCGTTGATTGGAGTATGTACTCTAATGGGGCCGAAACAGGTAAGGTTTTGGATAGGGAAGTGTCCTCATTTTGCAAATGAAGCGACAGTTATAAAGGGGTAAAGTTTGGTATCAAGTACAATAAATGGAAAAGAGCGCATAAGATTTCACGTAGAAAAAATTATTCTGGCTCTGTTGGTAAGATGGAGGTTGACGGGATGTTGAGGATTTTTAGTCGATCAGAACAGCTTCACAACCTGAAATATTCGAACTACATAGGAGATGGCGACACAAAAACATTCAATGCCCTTTCTCAAAACAATCCATACGGCGATGCCATCTTATTCAGAAAATAGAATGTGTAGGCCATGTGCAAAAGAGAATGGGTACAAGGCTTAGGAAGCTTAAATTATTATATGGTAAGAAGAAATTATCTGATGGTAAAACTATAGGCGGTAAAGGTAGGTTAACTGATAGTTTTATTGATAAGCTTGCGCATTACTATGGTAATGCTATTCGATGCAATTCTACTAGTGTAAAGGAAATGCGGAAAGCCATTTGTGCTGTTTGGGGTCATTCTTGCAGCACCGATGATGAACCGATGCACTGATTTTGTCTTACAAATCCAAATACATAGTGTAAGTATAATGCCGCAATTAATAATAATTTACAAAATTATAAACACAAACCCTCAGTTGCGAAAGCTGTTCGAGATGTAATTAAGCCTGTATTTGCAGACTTATCTCATCTGGCACTCCTGAAGAAATGCTTAGGAGGTAAGACACAGAATCCTAATGAAAGTTTAAATTCATTAATCTGGAAGTTTTGTTCGAAGACGATTGATTCTAGCCGATTGATTGATGATTGCAGAGATTGCTGCAAATCTAGCAACCAGCATTTTTAATGATGGAAATCAAATACTTATTACTATTTTAGAGAAATTTGGCTTAAAAATTAACAAAAATGTTTGTGTGTCCCTGGCTGAACGTGACAATCGTTGAATCTTTACGTCAAGAAAGAGGAGCTCAACGTCATCGTTTGAAGCTTGGAGAGATAAAAAAATTAAAAAGAGTACAGAAATTGAGCTGTTTGAGCAACAGGAAGGCATATCCTATGATCCTGGAGCATTTTAGCATGTAAGTTTTAAAATTTATTTTCTCAAATTCAATTTAAAACTTTAAAGCCTTTTTTCTCAGTTTGTGTTTTTTTTCACTTACGCGCATTGCGTTTCAAAAACTATCATACTTTGATGCATAAAACTTTACAGAATTATAAAATCTATCATAATCTTTAAATCCTAGCTATTTATAGTATTACATATTTGTAATTTTTTGAAAAATTTCAAAAAAATTAATTTTTTTGAAAAAATTTTTAAAAATTTACTTTTTTTATTTTTAAAAAATATTATTTTTTATTCTTTTTATATCTAATCGCTACCATCTAATAAGGATATATTTGACTTTATAAATCAACTTATTGCTAGTAATTAGAATTATTATTTCAGAAAATATGCGCGTCGTAAAACTTACTATTTGTTTCTTACAAAAATTTTTCTTATATTTATGTGCTTATTATTTTTAAAATTATGATTATATTTTAGACATTTTATACTTTTTTGAAACTTTATTCCTTTATAAAAAATGTGTAAAAGAATCAAATTATTTCATTTTAACCTCAAAGAATTATTTCTAGTCGAAAACTGTTCATATTTTGTGCTCTCGAAACATTTTTAACACCCCTGAGACCCCTTAATTCATTACGATTATCACCAGTTGAACTTCCGTATGTGCCGATTCTTTTGCATGATACGTTTCTAAAAGCGCTCTGGTATACAGGTGCGAAAAAGTCATTTATTTCAGAAAAAACATACCGATCATATTTTTCTTTCTGTCCTATTAAGAAATCGTTAGCTGAAGTAGTTACAGCTCAAGGGTCACAATGCAGAAATTTAGGCACAGTTGAGTTAAGAATTAAAATAAGAGAATTTTCAAGTTGTGGAAATTTTATGTGATTGGTGAGATGCAAGATCCATGCATCATAGGTATGGATTTTATGTCACATGCAAGGATCAGTTTTGATTTTGTTCAAAAATCGTTAATCATTCCGGATTCGCAAATTGAGAAATTGTCAATTTCGGACGAACCGGTACGGATAGATTTATTAAAGACTAAGTTAAATACAGGGCAAAAACAAAAGTTGGCGAATTTTAATGTAGAATGGGAACATCGCCCAGGTACGCAAAATTTAGTGGCTGATATGTTGTCTAGAAACCCATTAGAAAGTAATGAAGAACCAAAAGTGTCTTGTGCGGTGATTAGATCGTTAGTATTATCGTCTAGAGAACAGTTGAGAGAGGAACAGAGAAATGATCCGGAGCTAGGTCACATCGTGAAGTTTTTGGAAAATCCGGACGATAGTTCCATTAATGAATCAATCTGTAAAAATTGGTCCCGCGACTTTAAATTGATATACGGATTGCTATATTATGCAAAATATACAACCACACTAGGTGAATTAAGGGTATTTATACCTAAAACATTACGTAAAGATGTTATGCGAGAATTCCATGACTCGCCGATGGCAGGCCATTTAGGCAAAAAGAAAACCTACTTAAAATTAAAAGACGCGTGTTATTTCCCGTACATGAGGAAATACATTTATAAATATGTAGCGACCAATGCCAAAAAGTCAATTATAAAAACGGATTACCAGCTGGTCAATTAATTCCGATAGTAACGAATTTTCCGAATGAAATCTTATCTTTAGATTTGTTAGGCCCATACCCTGCAACTAGTCCAGAAGGCTATAAATTTATTTTAGTAATAACAGATAATTTTTCTAAATGGGTTGAAATAGTTCCCTTAAGGAAAGCTTCGGCTAAAGCAATTGCCAATGCATTTTTTGAGAATTATATTTCGCGTTATGGAGCTCCTGTAAAGTTAGTTACCGACAACGGCCCCCAAATGATATCCGAAGTTTTTGAACAAGTATGTCGCAGGTTGAACATAAAACACGTTAAAACTGTGGTATATCGTCCACAAGCTAATCAAACAGAAAGAGTTAATCGCACTCTTTTAAAAATGATTTCGATTTTTGTCGCGAATAATCACACTAACTGGGATCAATTTCTGCAAGAGTTCAGATATGCTATTAGGACAGCAGTACATGAAACAACGGGTAAAACACCGGCGGAATTATTTTTAGGTCGAAACTTAATCACCCCTTTTCAAAATTTAGTTATGGTAACTGATGGATCAGATTTAGTTTGTGGGAACATAGAAAGGTTGTTTGAGGAGGCTAGAATTCATACAAAGCGCCAGCACGAGAAGTGGGCAAAATATTATAATAAAAAGAGGCGTGAAAGTTATGTGAAAGTTGATGATCTAGTATTAGTTCAAACTCACCCGTTAAGTTCGGCAAGTAAGAAAATAGTAGGTAAATTTATGCCAAAGTTTGAGGGCCCATATAAAGTTCTGAGTGTAAAAAATAATAATAATTTAGTAATATTAAAATTTGGTAAATAAATAACGGTTAATGTGGACCAGGTGAGAATTTACCATCAAAGAGAAGACAGTGTTGCCGAGTCGGAAAGTGACAATAGTAGTGATCATGGTGCAGTGGCATCAGTCAGGTCGGATGATGGGCAGTCGAGATTGGTGCAATCGAAGAGTGATGGGGGTTATCGTAGAGGATCGAAATCAGGAAATTTAGATGGTAGTAGAGATATGGTTGCGAATAGACGCGATGGAGTGGAGGTGAGAAAAAACGTGGACGTAAGGAGTCGGCTGTTTCTTCGGGGGGTGACGTGTATAATTTCAGGAAAAAAACCGTATTGGACTGAAAGAGAGAAAAGAGGAAGACCAGACTCTTGGAGAGACAATATACAAAAGAAGAAGAGACCAGAGGCCCAGGTATCCCGAGACAAGAGAAAGTTTTCCTCGTCAATGCCGTCTCGTCCCTCCAGAAAGCGGTATAGAAAGGTGGAAGAAAATAGTTCTGAAAGAGCAGTTCCAGGACCATCCCACAGATTCAAGTACAACAGACCTCATCAGGAAAGGAGCTGTCCATACAATCTTCGGAGCCGACGTCGAGTGGACAACAGCCAAGTTCCAGTTCTCACAAAGGAAAACAACGCCTCAGCAGGAGCATATCAACTTCAACGGACTCAATGGAAGAGGAGACCCAGAAGGTAGGAGCGCAGAGAGGACAACCCTAGGACAAGGTCATCCAGCACAGAGGCCAAGGTTGGAGACAAAGCCTATGCAGATTGGATCTAAAGACTAGCCAGGTTGTATAATTCTAATTTGTTTATTTTTCCTCTGACAGACAGTTCGGAGTATTTTCTATGTGGGCTAGTCTATTTTTTTTTGTAAAATTAACCTACAAAAGTTACTGCGATTTGTGTATTTTCATATCGGTTGAAAAAGCTTTTGTATTTAATTTTTTTCCAAATTGTGGAAAAACATTTGTTGAATTGCTATTGTTTTGCTACACATTAAAGACGAGGCTTTATATGTGAGATTACTTGTATTGTTTGTTGTAATATATTCTATGTGAAAAATGTATATATTTGTGTGTGTAATTATTAAGATGTATAAGTAGTGTCTGGTTTCTGGGCGCGGCGTAATTAGGAATACTAACAAAAAAACATTAACAGCGCGATTGATTGGGAATTTTTTGAAAATGAAACCAGATGAAGGTTATTTTGTTATGAAACTATATATATATAATATAATATATGCCATATTTTATATAAATAAGGAAGTTGTATAAAAGTTCTGTGCATTTAATGTCATGTTTTAGAAAAAATTGACAACGTTTCCTTTCAGGGCAGCAGTCCCTGAACATAGTGATGCGATGAAAACTTTGATGTCGTGAGAAGATATTAATGTAAAATTTTATATTTATTAGCACTTAAGTAAAGTGCATGATCAGGGTTTTTTCCTGGAAAGGTTTTCCCCTGATCTTCGCCCGAATGGGATGCACTGTAGGGATTGTATTTATTGTACAAGTTCAATAAATTAGAGTGGAGTACCCCTTTGAGTAGTCATTTCTGTGTGCTAGTTTAATTAAAGTTTCTAACTTAGAGAGTTAAAATTTTCTGCGTTCAATATTTTCAGGCATTCTAAAGTTCGTGAGTTAACTTTCTACAAGTTCAGTATTTTTAGGCATTCTAGAGTAGTTAAAATTTTGTGCAGGTTCAGTGTTTTTCAGATGTTAGGTAAATTAAGCGAGTTCTTGCAGGTCGTTTAGACCTTCAATAAGTCACGCTTTTTTTTTCTCGGAGGGGGGTTGTGACGGGTGCTTATGCGTTTCATTAACCTTCTCCCAAATCTTTAAAGACTTTATTTATTTTAACCAATCTCCGCCGAGAGCCAAGGGTGTGACTTATTGAAACAAGATAGTTTCGGGTTTAGCGAGTTCGAAAAAGATATAAAAGGGAGAAATGAAATGAAGAGAGAGAGGATAACTACGAGGTTGATTAAGAAGGTGATTCTGAGAGATTAGTTTAACTAGTGGAAGTATATTCGCCTGAGGAAGGCTATTGAAAAAGGTTCATTAATTCGGTTTGGGACGGAACTGAAGATATCAAGGATTGAAGCCGCTCCTTAGAACAATCCAGTATTAGAGAAACCTGCCTTAAAAAGGTATCAGGTCAGTTATTTTCATAAATTAGATATAAATGCGTAGTTTGATTGTATACGTTATTCTCCGTGGTTTCAGTTAGTATTCCGTCGTTCATAATCGGGTTCTTCTCGCACTCCACTGTAATTTGTTGTTCTTAAAGTTTGATTAATATTTGTGTATTTCTCTATTAAGAAAGATCAATAAATAATATTGATTTATTAATTAAGTAGTCGTTAATCATGAATCCAACATACCCAAATTTAGATAATATGCAAAGGGGAGTTAATAATCATAGGGGTAGTGAGAGACTACGACAATTGTGTTGGCGGTGTCCTACCTGGGACCCCGCTCACTCCGCCCGGTGCGTCTCTAAGTGTGGGAGGAAACATAGCATCACCAACAAACGCCATAGTAACAAATATATTTATTCAAGTACTGACAAACACTTAAACAATCACAAGTTTAACTATAAGAAGAAACCTAGGAGTGATTCCTAAAACGTTGATTAATCCTAATACTCAATTCTAAGTAAACCCGACAACCAGAAATGGACAAGGAGAACGATCACTAACTAACCTCAGGCCGGTACTGAATCTACTATCTTAAATCTAATAATTTACACCTTTTAAACGCGCGCTAAGTTCGTAAAGTAATTCTCCGATATTCAACTTACTTGACAGCTTGGGGACTCCTTCTCTTCTTTACATCCCCAAAACCTAGACTTCATATAGTTGAACTAATTAACATATATTTATCTCGTGTTTTTCCTGAAAAGGCTGTGAATTAGTATAAATGCTAGCACCAATGTTTCCCAAGAGGATTAGTTCGAAAATCTCGCGAATAGCCCCGTCACAGCTTAAATTCGGAAAATGAGGTTGCAACATAAAGAATTATTTTATTTGAACGAAGTCTTTCAATACCATTAATGACGTACTGGATAACTGGTGCTTCGTCAATATTTGAATCACATCTATTAGCTAATTCAGGCAGTAAATTAAAATATTGCGTTAAAGTCTTGGTTTTATACATTTTTATTTTTTCTAATCTGCGGTGTATTTCTATTGAAGTAACTGAATCCAAAAATTCTTCAATTAAATCTTTTTTAAATGTTTCGTAGATATTTAAATTTCTTTGAGAAAAAAAAGAAATGATTTAGCATTGCCACATACTAAACGTTTTGCAAAAATTAACTTTTGAGAAGAGCTAATAGCTGGGAATAAATCAAAATTTTCCTCAATATCGCGAAAAAAACTATTTATCGAATAAAAATCTTCACCGGTAAATTTTTTGCAAGTACCGGAGATGTCGCGCAATAAACTCCAAAACTGAGCATTCATTTCTGTAAAGGAAGCATCTTTTGAACGGGAAGGGAGAGTGTTTTGTGTACAAAGAGAAGATATGTTTTGATGTGCCGGCAAGAAAGAGTAACCTTGTACGCTGGTCAGGGTTGGGCCTGAAAAGGGTGAACTTTCTTGACCTTGGCTAGTTACCTGTGGTGAAAAATTCCTTTTTAGTGAGAGGTGATCTTTTTCTGTCGTTTTTGAAACATGGGTTGATTTTCAATATTGTAAGCTGTCTCCTGTTTCAGAAATGGAGGATTCCGAGTTATTTAATGTTAGTTGAAATTCATCTAAGTTCGTCAAAGTTTGAAATATACTATCGCATAAAGTTTTTTCGTTTGTTTCCACTTCTAAATGTAACAAATTAGCTACAGAAATTAAATCAGGTAATAATTTGATTAAAACTTTTTCTTTGTGTTCTTTGACTCTTTAGGGAATGTGGAAAAATTTCTTATCTTCTTTCGTGAAGAACGGTCAAATTCCTAATATGGAATTCAATGTTTTTATTGCACGAGTTGAGCAACATTTCAACGAATCGATAATTATAAGAATATTACCTAATTTAATATTTTTAGAGGACATCTTAATATACAGAATTATTAACTTTGAAAATGTATTGACGGTGCAAGATTGTAAGCAAAATTTCCTTATCACACTTTAAATTAAAACTACCGAATACAATAATTTAAAGCCAAAATAAGCAAACAAAAGAAAATTAAATTAAATTTTGCCTACCCGGGGTTGGGGAACAGTCCGTAAAATTAAATCCAATACCAGTTTGATGTTGAAGTACTATATGGATCAAAGAAAGTTCTACAGCAAGCCTTTACATACAGTAACGTCCATTGAAGCAAAATATTGATACGTCGAAATTTTTTTCTCTTGTCTAGAGAAGATTTTTTTTAAATGCGAGAGAAAGGTCTCCCCCAAAATATGAGAAAATGACCACAACTTTAGGATGATAATGATTAATTCAACAGTGAAGGATGAAATAATATATTAAATACCAAGGAGAACGTCTTCCTCCTAACGTCTGGTGTTTATCATCCGTCGGTGTCCGTCTAAGTCATAGGTTTCCAACCTTTTTTGAGCTAGCGTCCACTTTTCTAGTGAATATTTCGATACCCTAGAGGAATAAAAGTGTACTTAATACATGGTGAAATCAAGAGTTAAGTTTTAACATATCCTATAATAAATAGAATATATTTTTTTAATTTAATTTTTCTAAAGCTCCATTTTTTTATTTGCGAATCTGAAATAGCTGTTGCCACAAATATAATTGTATATATAACTGTGCAATAAAATATATAACTGTGTAATATTATATGTTTTAGTCACATAGAAAGGATATTGTTGGAATTGAAACGCTCTACTGAATTTCTTCTTTATTTAAAAGAGTGGAATAAAAAAAAGTTTTAGCTTATCTGTTATAAAGACAGGCAGGGGTTTTAATGATACGAAGATAAATATAAATTGACAGTTTAAGCCTTTAAAGAATCACACGTTAATTCCTGATTAACATATTTTATTATGTTTCTTGGATAATATTCGTAATAAAATCCAGTGGACGAAACATTTTCCCAACTGCTCACAAAGACAACACGTGCACTACAGAAATTAAAATTTACTATATCATTCGGTTTAATGTAGGTCTAAATGAAATGTAATCTTTAAGTTTTTCATCCACTTCCCGAACTCCCGAAATATGTGAATTTTCGTACATGTAATATAGAAATGATTTGAATACATACAATCCACATATAAACAGCATTAAAGTTTACTTTTGTTAGGAAGAATTAGGGTGTTTTCTTAGTATTTTTTAGACTATATTTGGTTAATCTGCCCAAGCCACTCCGTGTCACCTCAACACCTTCTAATTTTCTCTGGGTTTTGTTACCCCCCCCCCCTGAAAGTCTCAAACGCCCACAAGGGGGCGTTTTCGTCCACGTTGAGAACCTATGGTCTAAGTGATTTCCCGTGCAGGGCTCTATTGATGGAGCTGACGTCAGTTTGGGTTGTTCACTCTACGTAAAAGGGAGAGAGGGGTGCGACAGTGCACATATCCAACCCTACATATATATATATAAAGGTGGTTTTAATCTGACTGGAAACACATTCATCCCCTGATATGCCGCATTCCCCCATTGCTTGTAGTAATAACTTCATTCTGACCAGTAAAAGGGTTTATTATACCGATAAGATCAAAAAGCATTCCATAAGAAGCCAATTGATCCTTTTCGTGACCTTCTCAAGATTGCATATTTTCTCAAATTGTCCAAAATCAAATTTTAAGCTATCATTCACGTTGTCTCATATTATTCCTAGAATCTTTAATGGTTTTCTTGATTCTTCTGATGCTTCCCGGCAATCGACATTAACACGTTTCCAAGCCTCGTGTAAAGTAGTGGAATTGTAAGCCCACATCTACGAAGATTCATACTCGCTTCACTCAGTATGTGAATCATATCTTTACTCAATTGCAAAGATTCTATTCTATCGGATATACTATTTATCAGGTCGTCAACATAAAATTCTTTGAGCATTTCAAACGCTTTTTTTTTTTGTACTTATTTTTGTGCTTTTTTTATTACTTTTTTTTGTATACTTTTCTACATGCAGTTTTATGACTGCGACAAGTAAGAATCGACTGTATTTGACACCGAAAATCACTCGCATGTTTCTTAACTATGAGTGCTGAGATCAAGATTCGGACCCCCTTTCTTTATCCCTAAAAATTTTAAAAATTGCTTATCTTCCACAAATCCTTAACTCTATCAAAGTCTAACACTTGATTCTCTGAGATTAAATGACTAGCAGATATATCCTTCCAAAATTCATTTCATCTTCCTTTCCCTGTATTAGATATCCAAAAATACTATCAATTGCAATGAATCATTTGCTAATTCTATATAATATTCCTTTCCCCTAAGATTTCTGAAATATAATCCTAACCCAACGTGAATCTTCTCAGAATGCTAACTTAATCCTTCTCAACGCGATGTATCTTATAAACTTGGATGGAATCGGAATTCTAACTGAAGTGGTCGAATCAATAAGAATCGCTTGTGCGTATTTTAATATTCTGATTAGCTTGTTGTACATTTTGCAACGTTACTTGAACTACATCATAAGAGCGTTTCTTCCCGGCTTCACTTCCGAAGGTCTAAATATAGCCAACGCTTCTTTATTAGCAACCACCAACGAACCTATTTTTCTTTAGCAGAGGGAAACCAATCATTATCACTTGAATTATCTCTTTCTTCGGAGTGCCCCAGATAAGTTACCTTCGCAAATCAAAGAAGTATGCAAATAGGCACTTTACATTTTGGATCATTATTACTGCAAAACTATTTTATACGATTCTGAAAACACTTCCCTCTAGCCATTAACGATTTTTTCTTTTCAGAAGTAATGAGCAATCATATGATTTGAAGGCAGAATATACAACTTCGATTACTCATAAATCTGTCAGTGGAAGAAGTGTGAGCCTTGTTTAAAAAACTTCCAATTTGATTCATGTTTATATTGATACGAATCTATATGTGTAGTTAAAGCGGCAGCACTAGATTTAATGCTAGTAATTTCATTATTTTTTGTACTCGAATAGTTAGATCTATACTGATAATCTTGACCTGTTTTGCCTTTAAACGAATATTCTCTTGTATTACAATTTTTAGGGAAGCAAACAGCAACACTTATTGAGTAAATAATGCTATTGGTTTTCTTAAACTATACCTGATTTTTCTGAAATATAAAAAAAAAGAACTTTTTTTCATTCGGATTGCTTCGTGTTTCCAAACTGGAAAATGAATTAAAATCTACTTTACTTCATTTATACAAAGATAAATTTGAAACGTGTGGTCGTAATAATATTTATTTTTCTCTTGTAGGAAGCAGACATGGCTGCATCTCCTTTGAGTATTACGCAAGAAAAAAAGAAAAAATGCTGTCATTTTCAGTTCCAGTTTGTACAAAGATTCTTTAGGACTCATTTTCGCTCGACCCGAAGGTCGGCAGAATAACGAAGCTCTTCTCGCCCCTTTTACAAACACCGTAAGCACATTAATCTGCTTCTTTCTTTGATCAGATAATGTATACTCATGTCTAAAATTAAGGTCACAACAAATTTTAAAATACCTCCAGTAAAACTAATAGAAATTGTATTTTATGTATGCATGGGTACAATATCAATCTTCAATTTAGGAGAAGATGTTGTTTAGCGTTAGTTTTTGCAGAACTAACTGGATTGAGACCGTTCAAGCACATTAGTCGGTTTTGCAGTAATAATGAGTTTTCATAATCGTTTGGATCATAGGTTCCCTACCTTTTTTGAACTGGCGCCCCCTTTTCTAGTGAATATTTCAATATTTCCCCCTCCCACTCTAGAGAAATAAAAGCGTACGTAATACATAGTGAAAACAAGAACTAAATTTTAAAAATATTCTGTTACTCATAGAATATTTTTTTAATTTTATTTTTTTTCTAAGACACCCATTTTTTTTTACTTGCAAATCTGAAATAGCTATTGCCACAAATATATTTAACTGTGTAATATTATGTTTTAGTTGTGGATAGAATATTGTCGGGATTGAAAGCCCTTTCCTTTCCCTAATTGCTGGGGAAAAGTTGCCTAAATGGGTGGTCAAGAATTCTGACCCCTGTTCCTACGACCATCCCTTAGAATCAGAGAGCGAACATATCCCCCGGCCTGAGTGAATTTCCGTTTCCCACGCATCTTGGACGATAGCGTGTCTAAGAAGGAGAGCCCTCATTATTCGCCGGAAAGGATCCCACGCTTTGAGGAGCAGACAGACAAGGGATGAAAGAAGGGTCAGGAGAACAAAAATTAAATTAAAGAAATACAACTTGTACCGAAAAGATTAAAACACCTTGTTTTAACAAATAGCAGCGAAATAATACAGGATTTGCCGTTTAAATTATAGCATAATGTGGAATGATGCGCCAATCATGAATCAGGGGCTTTATTGTATCAGAATGACCAAATTTATTTAAATAATGGTGAAGGCACGATACAAGGGAATACGTCTATGACAACTCCCAGTTTTATACAAGCTCTGAACAGCACGGGCAATAAGATGGATGTCTTTGAGTGGGAAATTTAATGGCATAAAGTCTTCCCGCCTCTGTCTTATTTCGATTACACTGCCCATAAAACAGTACCATTTCGCAGTATTCTTCATTTGTATACATCTCGTTCTGCCGTACTAGAATTCGCAATATTAGGATACGACTGTATGCAATTGCAAGCGACTATACAACAGATTTTTAATGTTCGTCATGATCAGCAAAAACGCAGCAAATCAGACTGAAGCCGTAGCATATACGTCTATTTTTTGGAACTGCTTTTGAAATGTTTTCTTCGTCCATAATATTTTATTTTTCTACGTTTTACACGTACACAGAATAAATTTTATTTCTTAAGTACTCAATTATTATATTATTAACCTATGCTTTTAAATTTAAAAACGATTTACATAAGAGTGACGTGCAACAGCGAAAGTTTCCTAGCAGAGTTCCAACTAATTTCACTTTGGAGACAGCCCCTTAATAGCTTCTTGAAAATAGCCGAGAAAATGGATATAATGTATGATTTTCAAAGATCCAAAACTCGGATCAAAAAGTCATGCATAATCATAGTGTCAAAAAGTTAAGCATAAATCGTAAAATGCTAAAAACATGGAGTAAATATTCGTAAAATTATTCCAAACTTCCTGTGGATATTAATTGGGTGAAGAAGAAACATTGGGTTCATGCAAAACTTTTCAGTCGACTACGTCCTGCGCGAAACACCGGCTCATGTCGGAACGTAGAGAAACCGATTCACGCAGCATAGGCAGTTCAGACAAGTTTTGCGCAACTGCTGTGCGAAGGAACGTTGTTAACCATCAAACAAGGAAAATGATGGCACAAAGACGCCAATTGGACATGTTTACGAAAGGAAGAATCGTTGGAATGCTGGAATCCTCAAGATCACAAACCGAAGTGTCTCGAATTCTGTGATCTCAAGACTGTGGCAGAGGTTTCAAAGAACGGGAGATGTTACCCGACAACCAGTATCAGGTCGACTAAGAGTCACAACCCCTCGCCAAGACCGATATCTGGTAATAAGTACGCGACGTCAGAGGGACAGTACTGCCAGAGCACTGGGTTCGGCGCTCACAGTCGCCACAGGAATACGAATTTCGAGACAAACTGTTTTCAGGAGACTCAATCATGTTGGCCTGTATGCTAGAAGACGAGCAGTTTGAATTCCCCTCACGTCTGCGCATAAACGCGCTCGTTTGAACTGGAGTTTGAAATATCAACATTGGACTGTGGGAGAGTGGGCCAATGTGACGCTCAGTGAAGACTCCCGGTTTAGTCTGAGTAGTTATTCTCGGCGGGTAACGATATGGAGAGAACGTGGAACACGTTTTGAACCAAGAAACATAACGGAAAGACGTCATTTTCCATCAAGGGGAGTAATGGTATGGGCAGGCATCATGATGGACGGCCGCACTGACCTCCATTTCCTTGACATGGGGTCTGTGATTGCTCAAAAATACAGAGACGAAGTTCTTGAGACTTATGTTCGATTGTTTCGAGTTGCTGTCGGTCCTGACTTCATATTCATGGATGATAATGCGCCATGTCACCGAGCGGTGCTGATTAATGACTTCCTTGAAACAGAAAACATCCAGCGCATGTCGTGGCCTGCGAACTCCCCTTATTTAAATCCTATCGAGAATGTATAGGATATGCTCGGGAGACAAATCGCAGCCCTTTCGCACCCACCAATCTCCGTTACAGAACTGAAGAGAGCTCTCCTAGAAGTTTGGAACCGTTTGAGCCCACAACTCATTCATCATCTCATAGCAAGTATGGTAAATCGCTGTGCAGCGTACTTGGCTGTCAGAGAGAGGTGACCACACGCCTTATTAAACTGCAGTACAAGTATTTTATTTAATGTTTTCTTTCATTTTTTTCTTTAAAGTGTGAATCCTTGCTATGCTGAGTTTTCTTTCAAACTGCTAATTTGGATAGTAAAATTAATTATTATCATTCTTTTGAAATGCTTCCTTATTTTATAACCATTTTACACTCGCATATCCCCCCATTCTGATTTACAGTTCCCTCTTTATTCACATAATTATCAATTATGCTTAACTTTTGGACACCAGTGTACAGTCACTCAAAAAAGTATTGGGACACTTGGCATGTAAGCCCCCCCCCAATAATGTAAGCACTGTAAAGCCATTTATACAAATATTTATCACATTAAAACAAAAACAAAATGAATTCAGAAATATTTTAGCATTTGGTGTACTGTATATAAGGAAAATTTTATTAGTATTATAGAATTATATAATTTGATCTAGCTTTTCAAATATAATTCAAAGGCACACTGGAAGCAAAAAAAGTATTGGGACATATTTGAAATGAGAAATTTAACAAATATACAGCGCATCAATAGAATTTAATTTCCCACCACCTTTTTAGACTAGAAGTTTAAACATAAATATTTCAATAAATAAGATTATTTATAGAAAAAAGGGCAAGAGAAACAAAGATATATCATTTGCTGTGCGAAATCTCGTAGTAAGTCATTGGTAAGAGGGGAAATCAGTTCGTTGTATAGGAAAAATCTTGAAATTGAGTAAGTCTACTATTTTTAACATCAATGACATGTTCAAGAAAACAAATAGTATTGGAAAAAAAAAGCAAAGAGCAGGGCGTCCAAGGATATTTAATGAACTTGAAGAAAGGTGGATTGTGAGAATGTATACATAAAAATGTTTTAAGAAAATATAAAAGTACGTGGCAGAGTACCTCAAAAGAAAGCCCTACATCAGCAAAGCAAATAGACAAGCTAGGTTGGCATTTGATAAATTGTATGTAAGGTAGCGAATAGAATATTGGGAAAATGTAATTTTTGTTTATGAATGCAAATCTAACATTTTCGCAATGGATGGCAAGCAAAAAGTTTGGCGGAAACCAAATACAGCAAGGCATTTCAAACATTTACGGCCTAATGTCAAATATTGAAGGGGTAAGCAAATTGTCTGGAGCTGTAGGGCAAGCTCTGGTGTCGGGAACTTACATTTTATTGATGGTATAAAGAATAAATATGTCTATCTTGGCATTCTTAAACTAAATTTAAAGCAAAATGCGAGCAAGTTGGGAATCTCAGGACATTTTAAATTGTACCAAAATAATGACCCGAAACATACTGCAGATATTTGCAAGATATGGGTCCTACCACTGTCCTAGTGTTATTAAGACTCTTACACAAAGTCCAGACATTATAATCCCATTGAACGTATGTGGGATTATTTGCAACAAAATCTATATGAGCACCAAATTTCTAACACAAGTAGGATTTAAGAAAATATATGGTCGAAGAGAGGAACAAAATCGATAATCGTTTTGCAAAAAATTGATCCAATCCATGCCAAATAGACTTCGAGAGGTCATAAAAACAAGGGCGGCCCAACAAGATATTAATTTCTAAGTTTGAATTGTTTTTCTTAATTTATTAGGAAGTGTACCAATACATTTTTGAGCACGTTTTTTAACTCGATTTCTTTTATTTTTAATTTTAACCATAATTGCATTAATGTATGAGTTTTGTTCAAATTACTATTATTTGTATTTACCAAAATAACATTTACTTCTTTTTTTGGTTCATTTGTAAGTTTAAATAAAATATTACGATATGCTTGATTTTTTATTTTTTACTTTTCTCCCTACGAAACGAAAGGAAATTTCCTCAATTTTGATCTGAGGAGTCACTTTTACAACATTAAGCCATTTTAGAAGCTCTTTTGTTCATATATGACACGATCAAATAAGCTTCACTTTATGAAGCGAAATAAAGCTTGTGGAAGCATGAAACTGGATTACCAAGTAATATACGCATTTTGCACGGCTTAGCTGAAAAAGAAAACATGAAATAACATTTTTACAGTAAGAATTTAAATGCAATTATTTTAAAATTGAATAAAATATACATGTGTGTACCACAGAGATATGTAATGTTTAAATAAGAAAATTTTTTAATGTTTTTGGAATAACGATGAAAAAGTTTCAAATCGGGAGTGATGAAAACAAGGGGAAAACGTCGCAGTTGAGGGGGTTACATAAAAGAAATAGTATTCTTTTATTTATGGAGAGTTAGTTCATTGTCATAAGCTTCTATTTATATAACTTTTGATTAACATTAAATCTAAACAGATATTAGTGCACTATTGTCGCTGATGGTAACTAGCATTGACTGTATTTGATTAATGCAAGACAATAAATAATAAGCTTGCTGGCAATGCAAGATGGAATGTGAATATGTAAATCTGATACCAACACATGCTTTTTTCAGTCATTACATTTAGATCACAATCTCTCTTAATATTTTTTCCAAATAATCTTTTTATTTAAAATTCTTGTTTTTTCTTTTAATATTATTCAATGTGTGTTAAATGTTCTTTTTAGTAATAAAAAAGCATTCTGCAAAAATTAAAACTTTTTGTTGTGGTTCAATATAAATTTCTCATATATATTTATACATATGGTTGTGTGGTTCTCATATATTTATATTATTATTCATACTCACATTACATATACATATAGCACAACATTTAAATACACAATGCATTTAATACACAATCACTAGTGTATCAAAATCGTTACTTAGTAAAAAAAATTTAGAGTTTAACAGAAATACAATATCATTGGTGTCTTGTTCTATTTTAAAATTTGTATGATTAAATATTTTTTCTTACTAATTGTGCAATTTTCAGTAAATTAATTTTATTATAAATATAATAAATTAATCTTTTGGAAGTATTTATTATATGCTGAATTTATTTCATAATCTTAAATTAAGGGGATTTTTAAATGTACTGGAAACGAAATAACACTTCAGTTCAATGAATTCACATTATTGATACATGAAACGTTTACTAAGAATGTAAATTACTCATATTAATCAAATATAACGCGTAGGAATGTAAAAAAAGTAAACTAGAACTGATTCAAAATTGTGAAAAATACATACATCCTTGCCTCCAGAATTTTTTGACGCTTTGTTTGGAAAGCTTTAGTGTAGTACCTGCAGATGGCACCTCATGTATGCGTTAGACACGCAAAATTTTTAAAAATCGTTTCAAAAGGAAATCATGGCAAAAAATTCCTAAATACCCATTTACAGTACTTTATTTTACGAAAAAGAATATTTTGTTGCATGAATAATGACTTAATTTTTTCATAAACACTAAATCTGATTTTCTCATGAATAAGAATGAAGGTGGCAGTAAAGAAAATTGTGGCAAATATATATATACATATATATGTATATAACTTAAATTGATATCTACTCATAATTCGAATCTTGTTTATTTATAACATCTAATTCATAAATCCTAATACCCTATTTCGAAATGCGTCTCTTTCTCAAGCATTAAATACATGTTGGTTTATTACTGATTCTTTAGACCTTGAAATTTGATAGTTATAGGCGATTCCAAGAAATAAAGGATCATTAATGGTTTTCACATGCACTTTTAGTAATAGGGATTAATATTCCCTAAGCAATGATGTCATTTCTATTAAATAGCTAAATATTCCCTTCACCTACACACGTGACTGTATTTTTTACAATGTGTTTCTCCCGGTTCTTCCCTATATATATATCAATACTTGCTATTTAAATAATCCCTCTCTTGTATTTTTGGCTTAGCAGGAGAAGCATACTCGAATGAACAATGTGATCACGAACAAGCCTCTTTTTAATTTTTTCGACCACGACTACAAAATACCTATAATAAAAATGTGAATTATTCGACTGCAAATACATTGCATATATATATATAAAAATATATTTACGTCACAAGACCAATATATGCTCGGTTTATACCCTTCATGATATCCTAGAAAATCAGCGTATTCTCATTTCAAATTACTATTATGTAGAGAATTTTAATGATTTTTTAAAAATATTTCTCTTCAAAGATAATTCAAAAATATGAAAAGCGATATCCTATCTAATAGGGTTTTCCTGATTTAGCATGACAGTTAAGCCCCTATTAGTATTTTAATAATGAAAAAAAATTAAATTTACAATGTTGTGCATTTAAACCAGGGGTAGCCAATCTTTTTGGTAAGAGTGCCACTATCTGATATTGAAACATTATGCCTGCCACTTCCAAAAACAAAAAGATATATAAAAGGTGAAAAAAGGTTACTTTTTTCTTGGCTTATGGGATTTTTAAGCAAATAGCATACTTTTTATATAAAAGTTTAAGTAGGGAAAATTAAAAAATAAAGTAATAAATAATGTGTTATTGTTAATAAAGTTTTTACTTACATTTTATAAACTTTTTTAGGCGAGTAACTTTAAACATTTAATTCTAATTTATTACTAAACGGTCAGTACTTGCTTAATGTGGCTTTTGAATTCGTAGCTTTTTTACCAAGTCATCTATATTAGGATTAGTTCTTGAAGATGCTAAAAAATAGGTTGTTTTAGGTGTATATCAGTTAATTCTGAGCGATATTATGATTTTATATATATTATGTTTGTAATAGAAAACATTTATTCACAAAATTATGTTGATCAAAAAATACAGCAATATCCAACAACCAAATCGTGTAAATTTGGAAAATTGCCTGTCAGTTCAAATTTCCAACATTCAATATATAATTTGGATTCTTGAGTTGAAATAAATTCCTTATATTTGCTTTCAAGTCTATGCTATAGGTTAATAATTCCGATTTGGACTTCAGGTGGGTAACAACTCACGTCTTGTGGAGAAATTGAAAAAGGATTTATGAAAAGATCAGTATTTTTTTTTATCGTTTTGAAAATCATCCAACCTAGCATTGAATGAATCCTGCAAAAGGAATGTTAAATTTTTAAATCTATTATAGCTCGGAGCATTATTAACTTTGGTAGATAATTAATAATGCTAGACCTGTCTTTTTCTTTAAAATAGAGTGAGTGACAGAATATTAACGTCGCACTGATTAGCAACACGAGGGCTTTTGGTGACGGTCCGCGTAATTTTGAACCCTGGTCAAGTGACGCGGACGACACCTGAGCTGGCACCCCCTCTCCTAACTACCACACCACACCACACCAACAGGAGGACGTTTGAGCTCTTGACAGAGTTAACGTGCATCGCTCCCCTACACGGCGGATCTTTAGTGGAA
Organism: Trichonephila clavata; assembly: GCA_019973975.1. Lineage (NCBI taxonomy): Eukaryota > Metazoa > Arthropoda > Arachnida > Araneae > Nephilidae > Trichonephila > Trichonephila clavata. Next base: position 23,096 of record BMAO01010274.1, read on the forward strand.
CTAGGATCAAACCCATGACATGCTAGCCATGATCCGATGCCCAGACCACTCGGCCACCTTTAAAATAGAGAAAAAGGTGCAAAAATTTGTTTACAAAAGATATATGACCAACTAGAGTAGAAGTAAAATGCAGCCTTTTTCCTGTAAGCTTAAATATTAATGTCCCATAATATCGGTAAGAAAAGTTTAATCCTATAGCCAGTCTCCATTCTTGAGTAGCAATCACTCACTGGGTAGTTCATTGGTTTTTTCCGTATATTTTAAGACATGCTCCCCGAAATTCCAAAGTCTCAGGAGTGCTCTTTCTTTGGAAAGCCAGTGCACACGAGTACTCTTTACATGATAATTTTCTTCTGTAATTCAATTGTGTTTAAAATAAATTTTGAGGTTTTTTGCCAATCACATTTAAATTAAATTGTAAAAAAAGAAATTCTAATTATATTTTCAAATTTTTCAATAAGTCTTCGTGTGCCACTGTGGAACGTGTGCCGCAAGTTGCCTCTCCCCCAATTTAAACAATTCATTACAGTATACAAATTTTAGTTAGTTATACAAACTATAAAATATGTTTAAAATTATTCTATTTATTATATTCTGAACTTCAGAATAGTAAATAAAATTTTATATCATTGGAAGACTTGACTATTTTATTTTTTTTTAAATTTATTCCTAAAATTGTTTTCTTTTGGAATTTTTTGGTACCTTCACATCAAAAAGTTAATTTTAGATTTTAAAGTAAAAATTTTGTTCGTTGTTGTATTTGTTATAAATCTAATTACTGATGGGTGGCTTGGAGGCTGGAAGGCTTAGATGCTGATCGGGTTTGAAGATGGTCCCTAAGACACATGCAGTTTGTGTATTCCCCTTGTTTCTTGTTGACAGGATGTTGTCGCATTCCTTAGTTCCCAACGGCCGGTCAGCAAAGTTGAATGGACTCATAATTTGGAAGAGTCTCCGTGAAATTTGTAACTTTGCGCTTGGTTCCTGACCAATGGCTAGGCAGGACCAAAGGGCGTGCGGATGAAAAAGGGGGTAATTTGCCCCCACTTAAAAGGAGGAACCGGGACATTTCTCGGCAGATTTAGAGAGAGATTTTACAGATTAGCAGAAGACAGATTACCATGATTTCAGATTAAGAGAGTTAAATTTAGGCCGTCCAAGTACCACCCAGCTCCATGCCTCCGTTTCAGATAAGTGGAATGTTGTAGTATTCTTATTCTTAAAATTTAATAGTGTATTTATTTTAACCTAGTAATGTTTTAAAAGTAATAAACGAATTTGATCTCATTAAATCTGAATTATTCATTTAATCTCATTGTTTTTTAATTGAGTTTTAAAGTACTAACCACTAATATGATGCAGACATTAGTTAAATTAATCGAACCTGCGTAAGTCATAATATGTTAAATTAATGAAGTAATTGTAGCGCTGCATCATCTGGTGCCAAGTGACCAGGATTCGAGGAAATTTTTTTTCCCTCTTTCGTTCACGCGTGAATTTTTTAGATGAATTTGGGCAATCGCTAATGTGTTGTGTTCGAATGTATAATAAATTTAAGATTGTTGTAATGTTGAATACATTGGCGTTAACTTTAAAGCAAATTATTTTTCCTCGCAAGTTTAATTTTTATTTTCCTCGGTAGATGAAAGGTTGCAAAATTTTTTTTTTCGATCCCATATTGTTCTAATGTATTTAGGCACTGGTATATTGGATGGAGATGGATCCTTCTCTTTGTAAGAATGTTAACATAATTTTTTTTTAACTTCATTCTGTCGATAATTTTATCTTAATTGCAACTCGCCGGTTTTAGATAAAATTCGCATAATGCCTCGTTCTCGTCAGGCCGATCCTGTTCAATTGCATACTACTTCCGATCGGTTTAATTTAATTGAGTTGATCCCACAATTTGCGGGCAGTGAGGGTTCGAGTGTTAGAAAATTTTTAAATAAAATTAACGAAGTTGCGAAGTTAGGCAATTGGGCAGATAATGAGAAAACTGCAATTTTGAAACTCAAACTTTCAGGTGTAGCGGAAGAATTTTTTTTTGCTGACCCCAGCAATAATGATATTTACGACTTCGAACAATTGTCTCAAATTCTCCTTAAGAAATTCGAATGCACGGTTCCATTGTCCCCAAAACTTCAACTGTTCTCCGTTTGTCAGCAGGGAATTTCTGAGACTGTGCAGGAATTCGCATCCAGAATCAAAAAATTGGGAAATCAGGTTTTCGAGTCGCATAACGTTGTGGCATCATCGGCAGTCCGACAGGTGAACGATCAACTTTTACAATCTAGATTCATTAGTGGGCTGAAGAATGATATTAGAAGATTCGTATTGGCAAGGGACCCCACGACATTCGAACAATCCATTTCGGCCGCATTGTTAGAGGAGCAGCATCAGAGACTTAATGAAATAGCGACAAACGATCGCGCGGGATCGGGAGAGAATAACAGAGAATCAGCGATTGTTTCAGCTCTTGCGGAACGCGTACAGGAATTAAATATAAGAGTGGGTAAACTACAACAAACCAAGGGCTCCGTAAATGCCTATCACTCTGATTCATCGAGAAATTTCCCTCGCAGAAACCCCGTTTCATTTCGATGTTATTATTGTCAACGGATAGGTCATAAGCAAAACGAGTGCCGAAAACGGATGAGAGATGAAAGCCTCACAGAGAATACACTTGGGTTTCCGGGAAATTCGCTAGGTCGAAGCGGTTCTTCACAGAGACAGAGATACAATGTTTATGAATCACCGCCCTCGGGAGGTTTTCGGGGTGGTTTTCAACCACATTTTCAGGGTCAAAGGAACGCAGGGAATTTAAACTTTCGAGGAGGGAGACGTCATTAGAACACGGGCAATTGGGCGCTCTCTCTCCAAATTGTAATGTTAACTTACCGATTGTCGAGGCAAGCTCTGGGGCCATAAGTTCAATATTTTAATTGATTCTGGAGCTTCTGTTTCACTGTTGTCAAATTCTCTTTTCGACAAAATAAAGAATAAATATATGAAACCGTTGGAAGTTCTAGTAAAAATCAAGGCAGTAAATAACGGGGAAGTGGAAATAGTGGGTTGTTATAAGATACATTTAGCTTTAGGAAAATTTCATTGTGAGCAAATTTTTTTTGTCACTAAGCAGGAATTAAATATTGGTTACACAGCGATCTTGGGCTTCGATTTTATTAAACTTAGGCACGCGATGTTAGATACGAAATTTAATTGTTTGAGAATAGCTGAGAATTCCATTCCATTTGTTAATTGTGAAATTTCGTTGCAAAATGACACTGTGTGTGATATATTTGGAATTTTGGAAAATAAAACTATTATTGGTCCAAAGCAGGTTAAAAATGTTCGTTTTAAGGTACCAGTTTTGCCTCATTCTAGTGTAGTTGCGACTATTGTTGGTGCTGTTAAATTAAAAAATAAGGGTATACATATAAATTCACCGCATGTCACTTTTGATTCTCAACTTAACACAACCGAGTTACAAATTACGAATAATTCCAAACACATAATAACTTTAAATAAAAACATGAAAATCTGCACTGTTAATAGTTATGAAGAATTTTCGGTCGATTTACCAATATCACAAGATACCTTACCCGAATTATCTGAAAAAGACTTTAACTTCTCTGGATTAGATCCTAGAACAAAGAATAAATTAATGCAACTTTTAATAAAACACAAAGATGCTTTCGCTCGATCAACCGCTGAATTATCCGCCGCTAATACAGAACATCATAGAATATTATTGCAGCATAATAACCCAAATAGATGTCCGATTTATAAAATCCCATTTAATCTTCGAAATGAATTTAGGAAACAAATATCCGATTTAGAGAGTGCGGGCATTGTGTCAAAATCTAGATCTCAGTATAACACACCTGCTTTATTTGTCAGACAGAGAGATAAATGGCGTTTAGTTCTGGATTTTAGGAAGCTGAATGAAATTACGTTGACTCAGGATTTTGCTATACCTACTTTGGACGACATTCTTCATGAGATTTCGGGGTCGAATTATTTTTCCGCTTTAGACATGAAGTCCGCATTTAATCAAATACCACTTCATTATAGATATAGACATAAAACGGCTTTTTCTACACCTGACGGTGATAAATACGAATTTAATAGACTTTGTTTTGGTCTTAAAAATTCCCCTAAAGCTTTTCAATCCATAGCGCAGGAAATATTAGGAGATTTACTTCACAACGGCGCTCTAGTTTACATAGATGATATAATTTTGTTTTCAAAAACCATCCAAGAACATTTCGAATTGATTAATAAAGTGTTAGAGCGTTTCGAAAATGCTAATCTTAAATTCAATCCAGCTAAGTGCCAGTTTTTAACTAAGAAATGTAAATTTTTGGGGTTTGTTGTCACACCGGAGGGTATACTCATTGATAAGGATAAGACGATCACAATTAATCAGTTTCCTGTTCGATAGATCAGAAACAAATAAAATCTTTTTAGGATACTGTAATTTTTATAGAAGGTACATTAAAAATTTTGCCAAACGTACACTGCCTTTAACAAATCTTTTGCGAAAAGATACTCCTTTCGAATGGACTTCAGAAGCTCAGGCTTCATTCGATGATATTAAGAACGCTATTCTAAATCCACCTGTCTTGGCTCTACCTGATCTTGCCGCAGAATTGCAAGTCACGACTGATGCTTCTTCCTCGGGTATCGGGGCTGTTTTAGAACAGAGGTATCCTAATTCAGTAGTTAAACCTTTATATTTTTTTTCAAAAAAGTTGAATCCTTCGCAATCTAAATACAACGCCACGGTCCTTGAATTTTTCGCAATTTACACAGCTCTAAATTTTTTTAGGCCTTTTCTTTTGGGGAGGAAGTTCAAAGTTTTTACGGATCACAAGCCTTTAGTAGGGTTCTTATCTAATAAAAATCCCTCTTCTAAAATTCTACGTTGGAAATTGTCACTTGAAAAATTTAATTATGAAATTCATTACGTAAAAGGATCTTTGAATACCGTCGCCGATCATTTATCTCGTTATGTCAACATTATTACTTTGGCTTTACCTGATTCTGGTGATCTAATACAATGCAGAAAAACGACGAATCGTTAAACGACATCCTACATAAAATTAATAATAAAGAATTTA